>CM053793.1:498406119-498617861 GCA_028749045.1 Cupressus sempervirens | reverse complement strand
AACTCCAAACCAAAACACACTCATATGCATAGAGCCAAAGTCACTATCACAATGAGCCTTTTTCCATTAACCTATGATAAGTGCAACTACATTTGCATTAGTCTCTAGACTTGAATAAATGGAAATTTATCATCAACCTAATGCACCCTGGAATGAAAAAAAAATGTTGTAGAGAATCATATCCCACCTATGTACAAAATGTTGTAGTGAAGAATATCATTAGAACTTGTGTGCAAAATTTGAAAAGAATAGAAAATAATAAAACTATAACTCATGTGAAAAATTTTACACCAAAAAGAAGTTATAGATTTTCCTAGGTCAAAACTCGAGGCTATCATGCACTCCAATGTCGAAGGCACTCCTTGTTAAGATTACTTATGACTTCTCAAATTTCCACATTTTCAAACTAAATTATTTTCCAAAACATCACATGGAGTCCCTTTTCAAAATAAAATGTGATTAAAAAAAAGTTGAATGATTGCTATAGCACATTGAAGTCATGGAGTTTCCATAGATTAAGTCGATTAGGTAAAACTTTTTGAGTCCATTCTTTTCCATAATGTCATATCTAGTCACATATCAAAATAAATTCTAGACCCCAACATATTGAATGATTTCTACAACACATTGAATCATGTAGTTTCCATAGGCTAAGACATTTAAAGTGTTTTAAGTCCAACTTGTAAGATGTATAAAATCATGTTATTAAAAGAAAATTCATTTTTTGCTCCCAAGATTCGCAAGTATTTGGCTTTAGTGAGAACAACCCCTATATATATTTTAATCATTAAACCTTTCAAAAATTAATATCTCAAAAAATTGGAAAATATGGATGATGTCATGTTTGAGAGTGAGGAGGAAAAAATTGGAAAATTAATAATCAAGCATTCCCTCATCTCTAAAATAATCAAGGGTCAAATAATTATGATTATGAAAAGATTCTAGATGGTTTGTCATTAGGGTTAACCAACAATTGTGATTGGATTGTGCACATATATGAAAAATATAAATGGTTCTCAATGCCAAAGAAGTGTCCACAATATCCTAAAGAAGAAGAAACCAAAGCTTGAACACAGAGCCAAAAAATGTCACTAACCTAAAATAAGTGCTCCCTACGTGCACCTAAACTGCCACCAACAAATTGCGAAACAAGAAAATATGAATCCCAATTTTCTTTTTTTATTATGAATCCAATTTGGTCAAAACCAAATTTTTAAACCCTAATTTGGTTGAAATTTTGACCAACTTAGGCATAAAAACAAAAAAAATGTATTCAACAATCCCATTAAGGGCTTGGTTGAAATAAAAGGTCAAAATTGACCTATAATATACTAGTGGAAGAGGATAAGTTTAGTAAGAGGATTGAGAAGGAGCTATACATTTCTATTATTCTACAAGGAATAATATGGAGATTATTTGGATAACTATGAGTTCATTTATATTACCCCTAAAGTTGTTTGGACAGTGGGTCCATCTACCTTCTACAACTCCTAACAAGGTGGGCACAACTCCTAACAAGGTTAGAATCTCCTAATAGGGATTCAAATTCCCCTAGCATGGAATGATATGTAATTAATTTATTTCATTAACTCCTAACAAGGTCCATCCTCTAACAAGGACCATTTATATTGACACATCATTTTTTGGGTACCAACCCCACTAGGGTTTTCCCTCCAATCAAGGGTTTTCATAGTTAACATGTCTAGAATAATTGTGTATGTGTATCTTGTCATGGTTGTCGATTATTTTATTCATATTCTTAAAGGATAATAAGGTTAATAAGTGTTTTAATATTTGGATAACTAATTCAAGCCCACCTCCCCCTACTCTTTTTTATATTGGTGGACTTTACTTTCTAACAATTCATATTAGAGCATTAGGTCCTTAAAGAGAAAGCTTAACATCTTTGGGAGATCAAAGGTAGGTCACTTAAAAAAGGAAAGTCCTAAATTTAATGGATTTAATTATGATAGTTGGAAGGAGAAGATGAAGACTCATTTGTTATGTATGGGTCCATATTGGCTTTTCACAAAAATGACAAAGAGATTGTGGAAGAAAGCAAGTTTGAGGAATGCCATAAAACTAAAAGAGATATGTTTATGTATAATATGTGAACCAAAGAAGAATTATTGTCATATATTCCTTAAAATTAATACAATCAACTAAGATCTTTAGAAACATCTCATAAAATTTGGAAAGCTTTAGAAAATTCTTTTGAAGGAGATAAGCATGCTAAAAGAGTAAGACTACAAAATTGGATATGTTTGTTCCAATATGCTAAAATAATGAAAGATGAATCTATGAGAAGCTATGTTGGTAGAATATCTAAGATTGTTGGATGAATTATGTTTTGTACTGAAGGATCTAAAGAGGAAGATGAGATTGTATGGAAGATTCAAAAAACATTAACACCACCATTCAAACAAGTGGCATAGATGATTGAACTTCTGATATCCTGTACTAAGAAGTTTACCAGGGAGACTTTATTCAGAAGATTGGAAGTAGTAGAATCAAGTTTCAAGCAATCTAGAGAACTTGCCAAAGTTGAAACAACTTTTAGTGCATTAATTGCTCATCCTTGTTTTTCAAGAAGTGCAAGCACCAATGGAGAATATGATAGCAAAAGTAGATCTAGATCTCAAGGAGACAGGAAAATTGAAGAAGGAATAGCCCTAATTGTGAGAAGAGAACCAGATGGTAAGAAAAAAATATGATGTTGGACTTTCAATGAATTTGGTTATTATGCTTCTATGTTTCCTAAAAGAGAGAAAAAGTATAGAATAAATTTCAAGCCTAGGAGACCTAGAGATTGTTTGTACAAAAATGAAGATGATGACTGTGAGGAAATATTTCAAAGTGAGAGTGATGATGAATTAGGATTTGTGGCTATAAAGGAAGAGATTCCTGAAAGGGAAATTAGAGAAGAAAAAATCCTAGTTTCACAAGTTGAAAAGAAATATGATTGGATTATAGAAAGTGGATGTCCACATCATATGACTGGTGACATGAACAATTTTCTTAAGTTCAAATATCATGATGGAGGAATTATTAGAGTTGGTAACAATTAATTTTTTCACATCACATGAATAAGATCTATTATTCTCAATGAAAAGACTAATACTAATGATGTTTATTTTGTTGATAAAGGTTACCAGTTGTAGTTCACAGATAAGACTTTCATTATCAAAGATAAGGATGCTAAGTTGATTGGAATAGGTACAAGATCTAGAGTAATGCATCCTATGGAGGTGACTTGTTTGGTTGTGAAAGTGGATAACAATTGGTTGTGGATAGAAGGTCTTTTCATATGAATTTTGATAATATTTTAAAGGCCAATAATACATTTATAGTTAGAGATTTACCTAGAATCATGAAGCCTACTAACATTGTTTGCAAAGAATATATCATGGCTAAGGAGAAGAAGGTTTCATTTCCCAACAAGAAGTTCACTACCACAAAGAAATTGGAGATTTTTCATCAAGACTTGAGTGGTCCTACAAGAACAAGAGGATTAAATGGTGAAAGGTACTTTATGATTTTTGTTGATGATTTCACTAAAATGATGTGGGTAAAATTTCTAAAATAAAAGTATGAGCCATTTGAAAAGTTTAAGGTATTCAAGAATAGAGTTGAGAATGAATCTAGTATAAACTTTAAATGTTTGAGATCAGATAGAGGTGGAGTGTTTATGTTAAGAGAGTTTAATATCTTTTGTGAAGAAAATGAAATTAAGAGATAGTTGTCATCACCCAAGACTCCTAAGAAAAATGGGATTAGAGAAAGAAGGAATAGAACTATATCAGAAGAAGCAAGAGAAATGATGCTTGAGAATGATGTATCTAGGACATTTTGGGGAGAAGTGGTCAATACAACAGTATACACCATGAATAACATATAGATTAGAAATGGTACAAACAATACTCCTATGAATTATGGTTTAGATATGCACCATCAGTAAAGTAGTTCAAAATATTTGGAAGAAAGGGCTACATAAAGAGAGATGATGATATTGGTAAGTTTTATTGAAGAAGTAATGAAGATATGATCCTTGGTTATTCATTGAAAAGAAAATCTTGAAAATGTTTTAATTAGAGAAATAAGACAATTATTGAAAGTGCAAATATAAAGATAGATGAAAAGTGTACAGTTAAAGAAAGAATGCTAGATTGTAATTATCATGAAGAAGAAAATAATCCTAAATTGGTGAGGGAAAATATTGAAATTTTCATTGAGACTGAAAATTATTTTCAAAATGATGTAAAAATTGTTGAGCAAAGAGGAGAACATAGAACATAACCAAAGATAAGAATTGGGGTAACAACTCCAACACCAAATAGGAATTTGGAAAAGAATCACCCTATTGAGAAGATTATTAGAAGTAAAGACAAAGGAGTGATGACAAGAAATAGAGTGCATGAGGAAATATACTAGATTTCTCAAGTTGAACCAAAGAACATAGATAGGGCATGCAAGGATGATCATTGGAATCAAGAAATGAAGGAAGAACTATATCAAATTGTGAAGAACAAGACATGGAATTGTTTCCTAGACCTAAAGACAAGAAAATTATAGGAACTAAGAAGGTATTTAGAAATAAGATGAATGAACAAGGTGAAGTTGTGAGGAATAAAGATAGATTGGTATTCAAAGGATATTCATAGAAAGAAGCCATAGATTATGAAGAGACATTTCCCCCTATTGCCAGAATGGAAGTAGTAAGAATTTTCTTGGTTTATGTAGAAAATAAGAAGTTTAAAGTGTATCAGATGGATAACTTGAAGAATAATTTTGCATTGAGTATCCTAGAGGATTTCCTTTGACAAAAGAAAAGGACATGGTATGTATATTGAAGAAATAGTTGTATGGTCTAAAGCAAGCATCTAGAACCTTGTATGCAAGATTGGAAAAGTATTTTGAAAAACTCAAATTTGCTAAAGGTACAACAAATAGTAACTTATATTTGAAAGAAATTGAGAATAGATTATTAATCATTGCGATATTTTTTGATGAAATAATCTTTTGAGGTAATGATGAAGCAAATGATAAATTTGTTCATAAATGAAGAAAAAAGTTGAGATGAGTATGATTGGTGAGATGAAGTTTTTCTTGGGTTTACAGATTGTCCAAAATAGTGATGGTATTTTCATAGCAAAAGCTAAATATTTGAAAGACTTATTGAAAATATTTGGTTTGGAAAATTGTAAGCCTATTGGTACACCTATAATAACTCATCACAAGTTATCTAGAAAATCTTACACACGTACAATTGAGCACAAGAAGTGTAGATCTATGATTGGAGGTTTTTAATATTTAACTCACACCAGACCAGATATAGCCAATGCAGTTGGGATAGTAGTAATATTTCAAGATAATCCTAAGGAATTTCATTATGTAGCAATAAAGAGGATATTAAATTTTGGAAATATAAGGTAGGTAAGGTTACTGAGGGGGGGTGAATTAGGAACCAATAAAAAAATATCTTACTTCACCAATTAATCCTCTATATATTATTCTAATCTAATTGCATGCATGGAAGAATAAACATTCATAACACTTTGACACAAGATATGGTGGCCCAGAAACTTTCCAAACAGAAAGTAAAACTGGGGTGGGGATGATACCCACAAGCTTTAGTACTATAGTATGAAGTTAACCTATTAAGGCTTATAATTGACCACTTCTGGTGATCTACCCTATTAGGACCAATAAGGACTGTGAGGTCTAAATTGTTAAAGGATTTACAAACATACAATGAAGTATGCACTTAAATAGGAGATTTAGCAAAAGATTGTTAAGTCTACCCTATTAAAGAATTTAATTGATACACTTGTTAGGATGAACCAATGGTTGATCTCTAATCTACAACTCTTATTTTCTAAATGAGATTCCTTTTACTACAATACCAATTTCATCAAAATTCACAAAGTCAACCCAACTATTACAACTCAGGTTCTAAAGACAAACTCGGTGATGTTGTGATACATAGAAAACATTGTCAACACTTGGCAATATTTGGCACTTAGTTGAACTTGAAGCTTGGTCCATACTAATCACTTCCAAGTAGCTCAAACATGGTCAACATTATGTGATGGTAAACACTGAGAAACTTGGTAGCTATTGAATCACTTGGTTGATAGTACATGACTTAGTCTACACTAGATTCGCATTGTTAACACTATGAGCTCGGTAGACACTGTAGAGCTTAGTTAACACTACAGAGCTTGATTAATATTGGATTCTTCATTAATTCAACTTAATAGCTTGATAGCCTTTGCTATGCTTGATTTGCATTGTACATAGCTTTTGAAGCTTCATAAACAATGTGTGGCTTGGCAAACACTCTAAACTAATTTAGGTGCTCTGTAGACATTGCATTCTAACTACTTGGCTCAAGAGCAACTAAAACATTTGGTTAACACCGTGGGATGAATGATAAGCTCAGTAGAAACTATAGAGCTTGGTAGCAATGTAACCATTTGACTAAGTATTGAGTCATTGATAGACAGATTGACCTTAATGTCAACTATATCCCCCTTTGGCATTAGCGACAAAAACACTTATCAAACCAAAAATTTGAACATTCAAAACTATAAGTCAAAAACTTCCTTTATCATCATTCTGCATCTTCAACTTAGTTCTAGGTTCTTGTTGCTCAATAACATTCTCTATTTTTTTTATTTTTCAAAATTCCTTTGTAAAGATATTTTTTTCTTATCTATACAAGTATTCATATAATACTATACTACTCCCCCATACATATATCTCTCCTATATACTGTAAGGAAACTCAGGTGCAAAAATAGCTTCCTACACTAATCTCTTGCATTTACAACATGTAATACTGCTTTTATGAACATCTTAAGACCCAACAAAATGTCCACAAAGGAGTTGGGCATTTTTCATGGCTCAACCACCAAGAACCATGCACGATGCCACATGTACATGCAATACCAAGAAATGGGCGTCCATCCCTTGAATAGGTAATGATAGCTTGTGATAGAATTTGCCAAAAATAGCGATCACAAGAGAAGTATAAGGGAATCTATCATACCAACCTATTTTTGGCATATTCTCTTACACACACCAACCACTCATTCTTGGGTGCCCAAATAGACCCCATGTCATAAGATGCTCTTACACCTATCATAGCTTATTCCTTAAATAGATCTTACACATCATAGGAATTCATCATAACCATTTCAACCATGATCTCCTTCACACACTTCAAGATGCCGACACATGTAAGTGATCAACATGACAACTAGACATGTACACTCACATTTACATATTATTTGCAAGAATACATTTATAAAACAAATAATAATAAGAATAGGAATTATACAAGGTTGAGACACCATATTGCTAACATTCTGCCACTTGTCAAACACCTTGTAAGAGCAATAGGAACATAATAGAAATTAATCGCTATAGGCCAAAAGGCCCATAGACTCTGAACACCATCTAAAATTCTCTATGCCCGCTAGTTTCATTAATGCATCTGCAACATTCTTCACAGCATCTACCTTCTTCAAATTTACCTTTCCATCTTCCACCATATCTCTCACAAAGTGAAATTGCACATCAATGTGCTTCGTTATAGCATGGAAAGTTGGATTCTTTGCAAGGAAAATAGTGCTCTGAATGTCACACCAAATAGTAATCTATTCTACATTAACACCAACATTAGAACACAATCTCTTAACCCAAATGGCTTCCTTACAAGCATGAGTAGCAGCCATGTACTCAGCTTCTATAGTGGACAAAGCAACCATAGGTTGTCACTTGCTCATCCAACTGATGGCACCACCAAACATAGTGAACACATAACCACTGGTGGATCTCATGCGGTCAATATCACCTACCCAATCTGAATCCACAAACCCATGAATATAAACTGAATGTGGAGATCTATAAGAGTTACCATGATAACATATGGAGTAATCTAATGTACCCCTCAAATATCTAAATACTTGCTTAACTGCATCCCAATGTACCCATCCAGGATTAGCCATAAATCGACTCAGGACTCCCACTACTTGAGCAATGTCTGGTCTAGTACAAACCATAGCATACATAAGACTGCCAACTGTACTAGCATAAGGTACTCTACTCATGTCCTCCACCTCACTAGGAGATTTAGGAAAATCATCTATAGATAACTTTGTTCCCATAGAAATAGGAACACATAGTGGTCTACAATCTGCCATGCTAAACCTATCCAACACAGACTTCACATACTCTGACTCAACCAAAGTTTTTTGTTAGACCTATCTCTACTGATTTCCATACCCAAGATGTACCTAGCTACCCCAAGATCTTTCATCTCAAACTATGCTGGCCACTAAGATTTAAAATCAGAAATCATACCCTTACCCTTCCCAAATAGCAACATATCATCAACATATAATGCAAGAATAAGAAGGCAATCATTTTCAACTCTGAAATAAACACAATGATCTGATTTTGATCTTACAAATCCAATTGACAACACAAAGGCATCAAACTTAAGGTACCACATCCTAGGAGATTGCTTCAAACCATATAGAGATTTCTTTAATCTACAAACTAAGGATTCTTTACCTTTAACAATGTAGTGCTTAGGCTATGACATATAAATCTCTTCCTCCAAATCACCATGAAGGAAAGTTGTCTTCACATCCATCTGTTCTATCTCTAAATCATATGATGCAACAAGAGATAACAGAAATCTAATGGATGTCAACTTTGCAACATGAGAGAATATTTCACCATAATCTATTCCCTCTACCTGTGAATACAGCTTTGCAACCAATCTAGATTTGTACCTTTCAACACTACCATCTGCACAGAATTTCTTCTTGAACACCCATTTATAGCCAACATATTTTCTCCCTTTAGGAAAAGGTACAAGGTCCCAAGTTTTTTTTTTCTCTAATGAAGCCATCTCATCATCCATAGCCTCAATCTAGGAACCTGCATCTTCCATGCCCAAAGCCTCTTTCATAGATCTAGGCTCATCAGTGTTAGTAATCAAAGCAAAGGCACAACTGGAATCTAACATAGAATAACCAAACCTTTCTGGTTTCTTTCTTTCTCTTGTGGATCTCCTCAAGGGCTGAGGTTGAGGTTGTTCTTCCTCTTCTTCTGAACTATCAGAGCTACTAGAGCTCTCCTCATCATTGACCCAACATGGTCTCTCTATTCAATCTTCTCAAGGGTAGGAGGCAATTGAACAACATCTTTTTCCTTTTCTTTTTCATCTAGTTGTAGCACAATAGGAGAAGATGTTAGCTCTCTAAAAATAACATTTCTACTATACAACACCTTACTAGTCATAGGATCCCAAAGCTTGTATCCTTTCACACCAGCACTATAACCGATGAAAATACATTTAACAACTTTGTTTTCCAACTTATATCTTTTCTCCTTTGGAACATGTGCATAAGCTTCACAACCAAAAACACAAAGATATCTAATTGAAGGCTTCTTACTAGACCACACCTACATGGGTGTCTTACCAACAAGGGTTGATATAGGAGATCTATTAACCAGATAGCAAGTAGTGGCCACAACTTCGGCCCAAAACCTTTGTTCTAAACTAGCTCCACTAAGCATACTCCTAGCCTTCTCCATTAGTGTCCTATTCTTTCTCTTCGCAACTCCATTTTGCTCTAGGGTATAAGGATTTGTCTTATGCCTCTCGATACCTTGTTCTTTACAGAACTATTCAAACTCTGCTAAGAAAAACTCACCACCATTGTCAGTTCTCACACACTTAATATTCTTACTAGTCTAATTCTCTACAAGGGCTTTAAATTCCTTGAATCAACTAAAGACTTGTGTCTTAATTTTAAGGAAATAAATCCATGTCCTTCTACTGTAATCATCTATGAAAGATACAAAAAATACAGACTTGGAGATTGAAGGAAATTTTACAAGACCAAATACATCAGAATGAATAAGATCCAAAACATCTGAAGATTTGTGAGAACTAGAGTAAAACTAAACATAATTTTGTTTACCATAGACATAGTGTTCACAAAATTTGAACTCGAGATTGCAATCATTTAACCCCTCAATGAGATTTTTATTTTTTAGGGTTCTGAGTCCCCTTTCACCAATGTGACCAAATCTCAAATTCCATAACATTGTCTTTTCTATAGGAAGCTTACTTTCCAAAGTGTTTGCATTGCCATTGGAACCAATAACCACAGTATTCTTCACTGCTTGTTCAAATGGTGAGGATGAAGAACTATTACATAGAGGAATACATGCATCTAGCTAAAATAAGGTACCTCTCCTAGTACCCCTTGCAAGCACTATCGATCCTCTCATCATCTTGCATCCTTCTTTTGAAAAAGAAACTTGCACACCTATATCATTCAACATACTTATAGATAATAGGTTTCATGCCAAACCTAGAATGTGCATAACTCCATTGATTCCCTTTACTCATCCATCAAGAAATTTGATAGTGACCCTTTTGCGTCCAACTATCTTTAGGTGAGAATCATCACCCAAGTACACCTTTCCACCATCGAACTCTTCATATTTTGAGAACCAATTTTGATGAGAGGTCATGTGAAAAGATGCATCTAAGTCAACCAACCACACATCATCAGATGCATGGGCTGCCAAAGCTACGATGAATGCATCACCATCTTCTTGAGATCTTTTTGAAGCTTAATTTGAACCTTTCTTCTTCTTCTTCAGCTCTTTGCAATCTTTACGAAAGTGCCTAGGTTTATCACAATTCCAACATTTTTCCTTGGACTTATTAGAAGTCTTTGACTTCCCACAGGATTTGGATCTACCCTTATTGTTAGACTTATTGTCATTTTTCTTCCCTCTTTTCGTGGATCTCCCACGAACAACATGGGCTTCTTTTTCTAAAATGGAAGCCTTTCTCTGCATCTCCTCTGATAGCAGTGAAGACACCACATCATCCATTTTGAAAGTGACTAATGTGCTTCTGAGAGCCATCACAAGATGGTCCCATGAATTTGGTAAAGAACACAAAAGTGTGTAGCAATGATCCTCCTCCTCTAACTTGACACTAGCTAATGTCAACTATGTAGCCAGCAGATTAAATGCATTTAAATGATCCGTTAAGGATCCACCTTACTCCATTCATAGAGAGTACAACTTCTTCCTTAGGAAAAACTTGTTCACCAACGATTTGGCCTGATACATAGCCCCAAATCTTTCCCACAAACTATATGTGGTTTTCTCATCTAAAACATTCAAAAGAACTGCATTGGTTAAACAGAGTCTTATGAGACCCTTAGTTTTACAATCTTTGATATCCCAATCTGCTTGAGCTACAATTGCTGGTCTTGTAGCATTTGAAGTCACTTCCCATAGGTCACAATCTTCCAACATGTCTTCCATCTTGAGTTTCCACAACTCAAAATTAGTGCCATTAAATTTCTCTACCTCCATTCTTCCATATGATGAACTTGCCATCTCAATCTACAAATAAGATTTAGGATGCTCTACACAAGACTCCCACTCAACTTGAGATTAGCTCAAAAAATCCTACCCAACAACTAGGATCAAAAGTTGACCAGGCTCTGATACCACTTGTAAGGAAACTCAGGTGTGAAAATAGCTTCCTACACTAATCTCTTGCATTTACAACATGCAATACTGCTTTTATGAACATCTTAAGACCCAAAAAATGCCCACAAAGGAGTTGGGAATTTTTCATGGCTCAACCACCAAGAACCATGAACAATGCCACATGTACATGCAATACCAAGAAAAGGGCATCCATCCCTTGAATAGGTAATGACAACTTGTCATAGAATCCGCTAAAAATAGTGATCACAAGAGAAGTATAAGGGAATCAATCATACCAACTTATTTTTGGCATATTCTCTTACACACACCAACCACTCATTCTTGGGCACCCAAATAGGCCCCATGTCATAAGATGCTCTTACACCTGTCATAGGTCATTCCTTAAATAGCTCTTACGTGTCATAGGAATCTATCATAACCATTTCAGCCATGATCTCCTTCACACACTTCAAGATGTCGACACATGTAAGTGATCAACATGCCAACTAGACATGTACACTCACATTTACATATTATTTGCAAGAATACATTTACAAAACAAATAATAATAAGAATAGGAATTATACAAGGTTGAGACACTTTATTCCTAACATATACATCTGGAGTATAGTATACTTCTCTCCCTTTGTTAATATCTTCTCCCTATTTATGTAATAATATAATATGCAATATCTTTTTCCCCTTTTTGAAATAAATGGTAAAGTTGTATAATATATATATGTTAATACCAAAATGTGATAAGGAATTAGAATGTACCTTCAAAATTATTACCATATTCTTGTTTGAATTCTCTTGTAATACCTTACTTGCATGCAAGGCTATTTGAACTTTTGTTGATAATTCCATCATGTGATCAGCTATGGAGAAGTTATTGTCATGGATAAGTGTCTTTACATCTGCAATGTGTTTCTGCAATGGATCCATGTTTGGAAGAATCATGTCCTAAATTTTTGTAAGTGTGACCCTAATTTTGGCTTCTTCTTTCAATAATTCTGCTTGCAAATTTTTTAGATATCTTATCTTTGTGAAGTGTGCACAACTATAACTTAGGTCAAGTGATAGTTGGTGTGCACTTACCTTCATATCTTCATCTATCTTGGACAATTTATCATTGATCTCCTTTGTGAAGATAAATGTGTCACTTAGCCTAACAAACAATGTAATAACATTACTTACAAATATTTCTACTGTAGCAATAATATTAAATAGTTCTATTTGATCTATTGCAATCTTTAGTGCAACTTGCTCCAACACTTTGTTTTCAAACTTCCTTTTAGCTCTTCGCAATAGTTTATCCTGTCCATTCAGATCTTCATTATATTTATGGATAATTTTAGCTAATTGATCCAAAATAGGTTATTTTCCATCAACCTCAATACTCAAAGTATCAACAAATATACTCTTTATGTCTTCAAGAATTTGATTTTCTTTCTTGTTCTCTTCTCTAAGCTTCTATTGCTTAGCCCTTTTTCTTTAAGAATTCACCTAGGGTATCCATCCATTTGGTCAAGGGTGAGGCTAGCAATATCCCAATTTGGAATAAATATGTCCTCATCTAGATCCATTTCTTTCTCTTCTTCTTTACCCTTAACCTTTGAAATTGTAGAAATAATTTTTTACCCTTACTTAGAACTTTAGCGCTTAGTTGGCACCGATTCTCAACTTTCATTACACTAGCTATGGATACACTCAGAGTAGAAACAATTCTAAAAATAGATAGAATAGAAACAAATATAGAAATAACACTAACAATAGAAATACTTTGTTTCTCGGTAGGGTTTGTGAGAAATCTTCAACAATAAATGCTCAAATCACTTGGGGCCTCTGAATTCATTCTTTGCTCTATTCTCTATAAAATTCACAGTGAAATAATGCAATTGATTTCTTCCTTTTAACAAAATTCCTCTTTTCAATCATCATTAATGCTTTGTACTTTGTAATCGCTCAATAAAAGACTATACTCCATTTGGTTTGGCTTTTATTGTTCAAGAGACATTCATAGCTCAGTAGGGTCACCACTGTAGACACCTAAAAAACCTTTAGAAAATAAAGTATTTTTATTTTCTAAAAAATTCCTGATGACATCATCATTTATTAATTAATTAATTATTTAATTAATTTATTTATTTTTATGCCATTAAATCCCTTTATCTTAATTAAAAATATTTAATTAAGAAATCCCTCCCAAAAATGTTTAAATCTTATTTAAACATTATTTCCTTATTTATTAATTATTTAATTAATAAATTGACCAAAAATCCTAAAATAAATAAAAAATTTATTTTTTGCCCAAAACTTGGCCAATTTCCTTATGACCAATAACCTCTTCCAAAATCTTCTAATCCTTCTTTAATTTTGATTAAAGGCTAATCTCATCATTTCCTACCTCTAATCCCAACTCAAAATATTTAATCAAGATTAAATATTAATCCTCATGTTTATTAAAAATATTTTAATAAATATCTCCTCAACCCAAACCCTTGAAATAAATAAAACTTTATTTATTTCATAAAATCTTATCCTAGGAAGTTCTAGACTCTTCTAGAAAGTCTTCATCCTCATCCAAAGCCTAGACTCTTCTAGAAGATGTCTTTAACCCTAATCCTAATCCCCTCCTAACCTTGTCACATTCCCTAAACATGGGTTAGGACTTGCTAACTCAAGCCAAAGTTAACAAATATCTCCTTCTTCACCCACCCTCATTAATTGCAATCCACTTGCCATCCACTTGCCTAGTCCTAAGCCATCTCTAACCCTTCCTCTAATCATTTTTACAACCCTAAGCAAGCTTAAAACCTCCCTAAACCCTCAAATTCGAATTTCATGGTATCTCTCACAAATATCTTCAACCACAAAACTTTATAAAGCCCACAAAGTCATAAATGTTCTTACAAAGCACTTATGAAGGGTCTTTATGAAGATTTTATCCCTTGAGCCTCCTTTGTTGACTCATCCTTCCTCTTTCCTCCATCCCCTCACCATGTGACATGTGTCACTCCTTGATTGTTTGTAAGGAAGCACAATCCATGTGCTCTCCTCTCATGCAATCTAAGCCCTCCATGAGCTTTTTCCCATCCTTGCATCTTAGCCCTCAATCCCTCAAGCCTCTTGCCTATAAATTGGATCCTTCCCCTTTGCAAAATAACACAATCCATGAAGTAAAGTTATAATGCTATTTTGAGAGCCAAATCCATACTAAAGCCATCTATCCACACCAAAAATCCACAATCATCCATTGAAGCCTTTGGAAGCATATTGAGCATACATCCTATCCATTTAGATAAAGCCACTCAACAAGAGAGCTTCTCATTGAGGGAGCCCATTAATGGCTCATATTTTCAATTGAGATCTCATCTTAGTCTACCTTGAAGTTTATGAATTTTGTTTAGTTTGTAGAAGCTTTATTTAAATTTAGTTTCTATTAGCATACTAACATTGCTCATATACAACCACCACTTGATATCTGCATCCAATGTTCTAATATATCTTGATCTCACTCAGTAAGGTCTGTCAACCCAACCTAGGTTAGTAAGATCTTGAATTTCTATTATTACTTGGTGATCCTTGTACATATTGAATGCTGATATTGATCTTTCTACTTGCTAGCTTGCATTCTATAGATATTTTGGTACTCATTGTTGCCTCATTTGTTTTCTGATATTATCAGCTTTGGCTTTCTTTTTATCTTCAATTCTTCCCATGTTCATTCAATTCTTGGAAAGATGTCCAAATTCTATAAAAATAAAACATATCTTTGTAGTATCTTTTTTCCTTATATGTTTTTTCAAACAATTTTCTCCAATGTGTCCAAACTCACCACAGTAGTGACATCTACACCATGTGTTGTAATCCCATCCACATATTTCTTTCAAAATTTGTTCTAGTGGATTCCATTTCTTGGTATTGCACTCTGAAGATTTGCATCCTTGTTTCTTGTAATTGTAACACTTTCCTTCAAACTTAGGTTTCTCTATGCATTCACTTGCTTTATGACCATGCTTGTTGCAATCGTAATGCTTTCTATTGAATTTTTCTTTGCCATTGTTGTAGCATTTTTTTGATGTATGACCTATCTTACCACAATTATTGTAAGTAGAAATTTTGTTTTTTTGAGCTCCTTGCTAAGATGATTCACCTTCTTTTGTATATCCTAATCCAGGTTTGCCTTTGTGTCTATACTAAATTTTCTTAGTCAATTGATTCATGATTTCTTGAGATTTCATCATTATTTCATTGGTTTTCTTTTCAATACTAACATCATTCTATAGTCTTTCATTCTTTGTCCTTAAGTTCATAAGCTCTTTATTTGCACTAGTAAGTTGATCAATAAAATCTACTTGTTGAAGGGATAGTTGTGGAATTTCATTATCCTCTTTTTCTATCACTTCTTTGGCTTTGTCTTTTTCTTTCATGACTTCACATAATCTAATTGATTAGATTTCTTGTTGTCTTTTCAGTTTTTTGACTTCTTCTTGAATATTTGAGTTCTTTTCTAATAGGTCTTTGATTACTACATTAGCTTCATCTAAATTTCTTTCTAGACATAGGTCTTCAATGTAGAGATTTTAATCCTTTTGTACTACAAGTTCTTTCCTTCTTTTCAATTATTGAGAGAATTGCTCCTTTGCTTTCTTGAGTTGTCCAATGGAAAATTCTAGATCCAATTTATCATTCTCAATAACCTTATCTAGCTTGTATACCTCTATTGATTCTGGTCTTATCTCAAGCTGTAAAAATTCTTCTGTGAGAACCAAAAGCTCTGATACCAATTTTTGGAAATATAAGGTAGGTAAGGATACTAAGAGGAGAAGGGTGAATCAAGAACTATCAAAACTTTATCTTACTTCACCAATTAATCCTTCATAAATTATTCTAGTCTAATTGCATGCATGAAAGAATGAAATAAATAAAACATTCATAACACTTTGACACAAGATATGGTGACCCAAAAACCTTTCAAATAGAAACTAAAATTAGGGTGGGGATCATACCCTCAAGCTTTAGTATTGCAGTATAAAGTTAACCTATTAAGGCTTACAATTGACCACTTCTAGTGATCTTCCCTATTAAGAGCAATAAGGACTATGAGGTCCACCTTGTTAAAGGATTTACAAACATACAATGAAGTATGCACTCAGTTAGGAGATTTAGCAAAAGACTTTTAAATCTACTTTATTAAAGGATTTAACTGACAAACATGTTAGGATGAACCAGTGGCTAATATCTGATCTACAACCCTGATTTGTAGTACTATGCCCTTAATATTGGTGCATATAGGGTTATGAATAGTCAACTTGTGGCTATCTTACTCCTTAATTAAGTCATGTTATCATTTTTATATTATTATTTAGGTAGCTAGGTCAGCCTAGATGTTATGTAGGGTTGTTTCTATTCAACCTAAGTATAATTAGGTATATATAGGAGGTTGTGAGTCTTATTTCAACATCATATTGTGAAGTGTGTTCTCACTGGAGATATTTGAAGGTTGCCCCCTCAAATTGGCCTATTACTCTTAGTTATTATCAACTATTTAAATAATATTTCATATTATTTCTTCTATTATGCAATTTATTTCATTATAAGTGGTATTAGAGCATGATCTTTGCACCATAGAGGTAAGATTTTTTCTCAACATTGGGGCAATTTTGGGAAGAACATAACTTTCAAATTCTAGCAAATTTTGTAAATATTTTTAAAATATTTTTGAAGACTATATTAAAGAAGCTATAGTCCAAAATTTAGAAGAATTGGAAAAAAATTGAACAAATTATTGTAGAATTACTATTTCTACACAATTCATTGAGATCTACATATTTGTCACATCCTGCCAAATTGGAGTATAACTTGTATTGGGTTTTTGAATACATAGTAGAGGAGCCTACATTTAAAAGCTTGGGGAAATTGAAGAAAAAATAAGCAAATTATTACTAAATTAGGAAAATTTTCTTTCAAGGCAAAAAATTTGCCAATTTTTGGGATTTTGCCTAAGTAAGGGTATTTGGACCTAGTAAGTTATAGTTTAAAAGAAAAATTTAAAAAATTAGAGAATTTACATTTCATTTTTGTGATTTATTTCAAAAATATTGGTTTTCGTCATGACGGGCCCTCCAACAAGAGGCAAAAAGACTGCCACCACATCAAGGAAATCCTTTGATCAAGATTGGGAAATAAGAGAGGATAGTAATCCTAATGAGGGAATAAGTAAGTTCAAGGAAGAGTTTAAGAGGGATATGTGTGACCTATGAGGAGATATATCAGATATACGAAGCATCTTATGTCAATCAGGATTGCACCTATAGCAAGATGCAAAATCTAGCCATCCTATTGAAACATGGAAACTCTCTCGGGTGGTGGGTTGTCCTAAAATGAGAGATGAATCTCCAAAAGATAGGTCGGTTCCTAAATATTGATAACCTAAACCTAAATTATATGCAAGATAAGGGATGAGAAGTGAATGACAAATAATGAATACTAACTTAAATGAGGTGATACATCAATGGTTTTTAATGTAACTTTAATTAAATCAACACAAATTATGAAAGACACAAATGATTCACAATACTCAGACAAACATGCAATCACAAAAGTGTTTCTATGCAAGGACTAGGATCTTTTTCTTTAAAAGGAAAGCCTAGGTTTCACCAATTTTTTGTAAAAAGAAAAATGATCACAAACAAAGACCTGTAATCACACATATCAAGATTCAAATCTACAATAAGGAATTATAACTTAAATGAAGGGGAACACAACATGAAAGTAAAGAATCCACAATATTGCATGAGAATCAATGATAAGGAACTATTTAATCTTTATAACCAAAGCTAAAAAAATCTCTGCTACAAATATGTTCTTACAATCAACTCAAAATCTACAATGCACAAAAAAATTGAATTTGAAAGAAGATCCCTCCTAATGAGGTGAATGTACAATATATAGAACTCATAACCCTAATTCAGATTTCAAGATCATGCCTAGAAAAAATATGTCAAAAATGATAGAAACTATGAAGTCTCTGAAAACTACCATCAACCACCTACCTAATTGATAGATAACTAGAAAACTACCTCTATCTCCTCAAAATCATGCATAAAACCCTAACTCAGATCCCTCAAGTAACCCAAAAATATAGCATGTAATACTCCTCATAATTATGCAAAAATATGCATAAAATAGGCTCTCATCATGAACTACATGCAAAAATGGCCTTAATTTCTCCATAAATCACTAAAAATAGCACTAAAGTGCTCCATCACTACATGGGAAACTCAAACTACCCTTAGCCTCCAAAAATAGCTCCATACTTAATCTTATTACTGCATGTAACATTCAATGAACTCCAACAGTCCATCTTGGCTAAAATAGAATTTGCCTTTGCATTAAAGAGTTAACTGAACATCACTTTGGAGTTCAAAAATATCCACTAAAAGCTCTGCTTGCATTTATCATTTAAAATTGTTAACTCCTCTTAACTCCCTTTATTTAATTAATAAAATCAAAGGCTTTATAATTATAGCCATTTGATATATTAATTTTACAATCGCAAACTTCTTTTTCTTATATTTATTAATATTAATGTGTTTATCATTATATTTATTAATTTTAAACACATTAGTATTAATAAGTATAACAAAGGTAATGCATAAAATATATTTTATAAGTGTTATATGTATTAAATAATTAATAATCATAATTCATTTAATATATATAGCACTTAAATAAAATATCTTTATTTATTTAAATTTTATATGCATTGAATGATAAATATAGGTATTATTTAATGCATATAAAACTTAAGTAAATAATGGAGTTTCCAAATAAAATGCCTAACTTCTACCATGGACCAGAGAATTCTATTAAATATAGAAAATGTAAGATATATCAAAGTCAAAAGGCATATTCTAATGATTCATTCTCACATTCATGTGAATGAGGAGAGGAGGGTTTCAAAACCCTAGTTGTTGCCATGGGAGAAGTTATTGGTTCTTGTTTTCTTGTTGGATGGTATACTTATGTTATGAGATACCATTCTTTGCTAGGTATCATTTTTTACTGTTGAACTTGTGGGAGTTCTTGGCATGAGCTTGTATTATGGATGCCATAAGTTTCTCTTGCAATTTTTTTGTTGCTAGTGTGTCTTGGACATTATTTCTTTTCTTGTGAATTGTATGTTGTGAAATGCCATGAGACACCATTATCTTATCCTTGTGTGAGTTTCTCTTACAGATTCTTTTTGGACTTTATTTCTTTATGGATGAATGTCTTGATTTTGTCTCCATTCTTTGTTTAAATGTCACTCTTTCTTGCTTTGGTGGTAGATTTTCTTAAGGTCTAAACACCTAGAGCATGCATGGGTTTTTGGTGTGAGATATGATAACCTTTGATGGATTTTACTAGTTATTCTTACTTATTTTGGAAGACATAGCTACTCTTTTTGTGAGTTATCTTCATTTCAAAACTTTGGCAGTTATCTTCATGTTTATTTTTTTAACTATGGTTGCCATATCTCATGGCTTTAGGTCACCATAGTAGCTAGATTTATGGGTTCTTTCCATGCTGATTCTACTACCTGTGGTTTCTATGAGAATTCTCTTTTTGTTGGATTTACAAATAAGGGTTTCTTGACCCTATGAATGCTGATGTGAACTCCATCTTTTAGTTAAGTTGGTTTCTAACATGGCAAAAAAGATTTCATTAGAGAATATAATCTCTCTCTCTCTCTCTCTCTCTCTCTCTCTCTCTCTCTCTCTCTCTCTCATTTTTTTTTAAACATCTTTTCTTCTCTAAGTCTTGAAATAAGGAGTGAGTCTCAATGTTCTTGACTTCATCAAGGTCTTCAATGGTTTTTTAACACATCTACCTTGTGGAACAAACTATATTTTTCCTTCCATGATTTTTTTTTAAATCCTATTTCAAATCCTCTAATATTCCAAAATTAGCACATAGAATAGTTATTTCTCATGGATCAAATCTATGCTCCCTACTATATCCATCAAAATAATCAATGATTTCCATTTTTTTAACAACATTACAAATGGATGCCAAATTGAAGGGAAGTTGTTGCACTATTTCTAAAGGTTCCACACCATTTCTTGTAAAATCCAAGATATCAATGAGCTAGGTTACATTTGTGAGAGCCATTTAGGTAGTCATTAAAGTTCATCCCTATATTCGCTACCAAATTGCACTGACAGAGGCTTTCAAAGTCATCAACTTTGTTCCTTATGTCTTCAATATACTCATGTGTTTCATTATAGTTGTTTAGTAGTAGGTTCCACGCCCATGAAATTTTGCAAGCATTAAACTAGTTGTGGTTGATCGAGATGGTATCCTCCTCAAAAAATTTAGGAAATTGCTTTACATAAACATCTACATAAATATCATAGACCGTGTGCTTCATGTACCTTTTTTGTTGACATCGTGTTCAATAACACTTTCTAATCCTCTCAACATGTGCTTCCATTATGAATGATCTATAGTTGATTGCATCCTTTTAGTTTTTTTAGATTCATTTGCTGTTATATATATGATCTTATGTCATAATGTTGACGACATGAGTTAGGATGAAAGCTATTTGTTGAAGATGAATTTTTATTGTTGTAAATATGTACCTCTATTGCTTTATTTCGATGCTTAGTACAATACCTTGTATACAAGGAATGAGCACTACAGATAATAATGTTACAACATGACTCATGTACATGGTTGTTATATTTAAATCTTGTTTGATCACTAAAATAGATGCAAACAAAGAAAATTTATATTGTATTTTTATTTCTTCTTTTCTTGCATTGCTTACTATTTTCTTACTCATGTTGCAACTTTCCATTCAAATCTTTCATCCTAAAAGTACAAGATGAATATTTCCTTTCTTTGATGTAATAGCTAAAACAAAAAGATATCAAGATAAAATGATGCATTTCTTTAATGCTTTCTTTCTTTGACATTTGAACTTGTTGAAGCATATATTATAGCATTTATCATAGTCTATTGTATTTAGTCTTTTGATTGGTGAAGATCTATTCATTCTTTTTTGCTTCTTGTAACTATAATTACTATCATGAATTCATTCATATAGTCTCTAAACTATTCAATAGTAGCAACCAAGTATTTCAAATTTATCACTAAATATTTTGTCTGATCTTGATAATTGAGAATTGTTGTTCTTTTCATCTTGTACCATGTTTTTGCCTATATACTTGTAAAACTCCAATCCCTTCATCTTGTAGACTAAAAATTCTATATGCCCTCCATGATTTGACTAAAAGGTTCCATACCTGTAACACATGTACATCCCTTTAACAATCTCCTTGTGTCTTCAAGCTTTTGCTATTGTTCAACTGGAAGGTCCCATACTTGTAATTTACATATGTCCCCTCAATAGTCTCCCTATGTCTTTAGTTTTTCCTCTACATGATTTGACCAAAAGATTTGACGCTTGTAATTTATGCATGTCCCTTCAATAGCTTCCTTAGTCCTTCAATCTTGGCCTTTACATGATTCATTTGATAGGCTTCATGCATGTAGTTTATGCAAGATCCTTCAAAAACCTCAAACTTCATACCTATATCTGCACATGAAAAAAACTCATTAGCATAAACATGTTTTACTTTCAAATTTCTCTCTTGCCTTCTCATCTTTTAATATAGTTATCTAAATAATCATGTTGTAGGAACAGTAGTGTATAAATAACTAGAAAGATTTCCATTTCTTAGCTCATATGAACTAACCCTCCTCTTCTTTCATTTTTGCAATTCTATTCCCAAGTGGAGATGTGGGCTCAATCCATCAACATTTAGAACAACAAATCTTTCATTTAGGAAATGGAGGCCTTTCCCTTTATCTTATCACTACTTTTCTATTCATACAGTGTGTTTAGTCAGATATTATGTTAGGTGTTGAGAATGCTTGTGTAGTATCTAAATGCATTGTATTTAAATATTGTGTAAAACTTGAACACTTTGTACCTTATCTTAATAGTTTTGAATATTTCAAAAAATAAAATCTACTATTTTGGTACTTTTATTTCAAATAAAAGTGATCAATTTTCTTGTTTACTAATTTGTGTACTTTACTTTTTGCATCCTTTTCATTCTATAATATGTATTCTCAACAACAAAAATACTTAGCTCAGTATAAAGGTAGGCATAACATAGGAATTTATGATGTATGTTAAATTGGTAACACTTATATGAATGAAACTAGGAAGGAGTTGTCAAGAAATCAAGGTGAAACCTTCAAATTGACTAATAATGACACAAATTTTAATACTCCTATGGGATCTAGGAATTTTTTTTCCAAAGGTGGATATGCGCAAATTTGATGGCAAGGATACTCTAGCATGGATAAATCAAATGGAGAGTTTTTTTGAGGTGCATCAAACCCTATATGGATAAAAGGTCATGATGGCTTCCTTATATCTAGAACCAAATCAATTCATTTGGTATCATTGGCTTTATACTCATAGTAGGAAAAAGGGTCTCACCATATCATGGTCAATTTTTATAGAAGAACTCCAAGCACATTATAGTAATAGTGTGACAGAAAACTTCTTTGGCCAACTTGCTAAGCTTCAACAAATAGGATTAGTTAAGGATTATATTCCAAAATTCCAAAATCTATCCTTAAGAGTAGATACAATTATAGAGGAGAACTTGAATGATTTATTGTTTTGTGGTCTCAAGGGTCACATTCAACATGAGGTATGCATGTTTAGTCCTAGCTTAGTAAATGAGTCTTTTATATTGGTATGTAAGGTAGAGGAGAAGTTCTTGATTCCTAGAAATCAAGGGGATAATGTGACAAGCCAAAAAGGTTATTCAACACCTTATCTTCCTCAACCTACTAGCTTGACTGCACAACAAATTGAGGAGAAAAGATAAAAGGATTATGTTTCAATTGTGATAGCAAATATAGTGAAGGACATAAATGTAGTGAAAATAAATTGTTCTATATTAAAGGTCCAAATGAGGAAGAAGAGGATGAGCCCATATCAGAGGAGGATAGGGAGTCACATGAGGAATCATGTGATTCTCAACCAATCATTTCTTGTCATGCACTTTGAGGTTTTAGTACACCACAAACTCTCAAGGTAGTGGGTTTTTTAAAGAAGAAAAAAGTAACAATGTTGATCGACTCAAGTAGTACTCATAATTTCATCAACAAAAAGTTGAAAACTCTTCTAAATTATTTTATATATCTAGCCCCATATTTTTAGGTTTTTATTGTAGATGGGAGCACAATTAATTGTTTAGGGAAGTGTCATAGCATCAAATTATCCATAAGAGATTATCAACTTGACACCCCAATGTATGTGATATCCATGGGTGCAACAGATATTGTTTTGGGACTACAGTGGATCACTACATTGGAAACAACTAAGATGACCTTCCAAGAACTATTCATGTGATTTCAATAAAAAGGAAAGGTAGTGGAGCAAAGGGGATTGAAGTAAAAATCCCTATAGATGGTAAGCTCTCATTAAATGAAAAAGTTTCTTAAGAAAGGTGTAGATGGATTTGTAGCCCAGCTATGTTCATTAAAAGTCTCTCAATCTAATGCTCTTACTCATCTAGATTTACAAGCAATAATTAATCCGCATTCAATGATTCTTGGAGATATGCCTAAAGGACTTCCTCCTAAGAGGGACCATGACCATTCCATAAAACTACTTCCAAGGAGCCAACAACCAAACATCAAGCCTTATAGGTAACCACACATACAAAAAAGTGAGATCAAATTTTTTTTTTGAGGAAATGCTAGAGGTAGGAATTATTAGGCATAGCCAAAGTGCTTACTCCTCACCTATTGTGATGGTGCATAAGAAGGATGAAACTTGGCACATGTATCTAGATTATAGAGTGCTCAATAAGTACACCATTAAAGATACGTTTCCTATTCCATTCATTGATGATCTTCTAGATGAATTAAATTGAGCTATGTATTTTGGCATCTCAAATCTTAGATCGAGTTATCGCCAAATTTTGACTAAGGAAGAAGATATTTGTAAGATAACATTTTGAACTCATGAGGATCATTATGAATTTTAGGTTATTCATTTGATCTTACCAATGCACCATCTACATTCCAAAGTTTGATGAATTCCATTTTTAAGAAGTTATTGAGAAAGTTTGTGTTATTTTTTTTTATGATATATTAATTAATAGCAAGACTTGGGAAGAACATTTGCAGCATTTGGATCAAGAATTAAAATTACTTGAAGGTAATCAACTCTATGCTAAGTCATCCAAGTGTGCTTTTGGTCTTAAGGAGGTGGAGTATTTGTGACACATAGTTTCACATGAAAAGGAGTAAAGGTGGAGCCTAAAAAAATTAATGCTATCATGGAATGGCCTATCCAAAAACTATTCAAAAGCTTAGGGGTTTCTTAGGATTCACAGGATGCTATAGAAGAATTGTGAATAATTATGGTTGTATAGTAGCACCTCTTACCACTCTATTGAAGAAGGATTATTTTCATTGGAATGAATTTGCTAATGTATCATTTGAACAATTAAAGAAGGCTATGTGTAAAACTCTAGTGCTTGCCACTTTGGACTTCACAAAGGAATTCAATTTGGAATGTGATGCTTCTAGAAATGGGATATGTGCAGTTCTCATACAAGAAGGTTAACCAATTACTTTTGAGAGTCATCAATTAAAAGGTAAAAATCAACTCAAACTTGTTTATGAGAAGGAAATGCTAGCAAAAATGGAGGTCTTATTTAATGGATCGACACTTCAAGGTTAAGACAAATCATGATAGCCTAAAATATTTTTTGGAACAAAGACTATCTTCAAAAGAGAAACAAAAATGGGTCACTAAGATGTTGGAATATTAATTTGAAATAGTATACAAGAAAGGGGAGGAAAATATTGTGTCTATTGCACTTTCTAGGAGGGATGAAAAAGATGAAGCCTTATTATATGCCCTTTCAATAATACAAGAAAATTGGGTGGTAGAAGCCAAAGAAGAGTGGAAAAATAATGTTACAAAAAGTAATCTCATCCAAAAATAAAAAGTGGCCCTAGTAGTTTAGATAAGTTTTTTTTAAAGGGGGGTATTCTTTGGTATAGAGAGCACTTGTATCTCTACAAGAATTGCACTTGTAAACACAAGATTCTCAAAGAACTATGTGAGTCCCCATTAGTGGTAATTGAGGATTTTTGAAGACATATCATCGGGTCAAGAAATATTTTTTTGGGAAAGGCTAAAAGGTGATGTTCAAAAATTTGTCATTGAATGTTTGGTTTGTCAAAGAAATAAGGGGGAACAAAGCCTCTATCTATTCCTAGCCATTGTTGGGAAGAGGTATCCATGGACTTCATTATAGGGCTTCCCAAATATAAAGGTCATAATTTCATCATGGTAGTAGTTGATTGCCTCAATAAATATGCACATTTCATTGCATTCTTACATCCTTTTACAGCAAGTATAGTGGAAAAATTTTTCTTGGAGAATATCCAAAAGCTACATGGTAAACCTAAGGTTATTGTTAGTGATAGTGATCCTATCTTGACTAGTCACTTTTGGTAAAATTTATTCTCATGTTTGGGTACTCAATTGGCTCATATTTCTTTGTACCATCCTCAATTAGATGGGCACTGAGGTTGTTAATAAATGTTTGGAAGGATATCTACATTGTTTTACTTCAAAAAAAATCTCAATGGGTAGATTAGCAACCTCTTATAGAATGGTGGTACAATAGTTATTTTCATAGCTTATCAAAAATGTCTCCATTGTTGGAATTTTATGGATATCATCCTCCTTCCATCACATCATCATTAAAGGTGTCACCAAGAGTTTAGGCAGTCGAGGACCACTTCTTTCATCAACAACAAGTACTTTTAGGACTCAAGGAGAATTTAGCTATGGCACAAAATTGAATGAAACAACAAGAAGACCAACATCATATTGAAAGAAATTTTGAAGTTGGGGATTGGGTCTTCTTGAGATTGTAGCCTTATAAACAAATCTCAATGAAGCAACAAAAAAAAAAAAGTTGTCTCCAAGATATTATGGACCGTACCAAATCATGCAAAAGATTGGTAGTGTTTCCTACAAGCTTGAGTTGCCACCAATAGCAAAGATACATTCAATTTTTTATATGTCTTGTTTGAAGAAGGTAATTAGGTAGAATTTTTGTACTCAAATAGTACTCCTTAAACTTGATGAAGAAGGAAGAATAATTTTGGAACCAGAGTGCATTCTTCAAACATGCACGAAGAAGCTGAGGAATAGAACCTTGGCTTAGTATCTCATACAATGGAAGAACTTACTAGTTGAAGAGGACACATGGGAGGATGAGGAGTTAATTCAAAATAACCCTCACTTGGTTAGCATTGACAAAAATGCTTCTTTCAAGAGAGGGGGTATGGTATACCCTTAATATTGGTGTATATAGGGTTATGAATAGTAAACTTGTGGTTATCTTAATCCTTAATTAAGTCATGTTATCATTATTATATTATTATTTAGGTAGATAGGTTAGCCTAGATGTTATGTAGGGTTGTGTCTACTAAAATTGAGTATAATTAGGTGTATATAGGAGGTTGTGAGTCTTATTTCAACATCATATTGTGAAGTGTGTTCTCATTGGAGATATTTGGAGGTTGCCCTCTTGAAGTGGTCTATTAATCTTAGTTATTATCAAGTATCTATATAATATTTCATATTATTATGTCTATTGTTCAATTTATTTCATTATATGCAGAATGAAATTCCTTGTATTATAACGATCACCTGACTATGATAGATAAATCTCTATTGTCCCTTATAATTCTTGTAGCCTTCTTAATTCACACTCATGTACATCATAGTAATTTTTACTTACTTTTTTGGATATGATACAATTCATTTCATTTATATTAATCCAATTGACAACTTACTGGAGTTGGCTACAATACCAATTTCATCGTAATTCACAAAGTTGGCCCAACTATTGTAACTTGCGTTTTGAAGACAAAATCATGGATGTTTTGATACATGAAAAACATAGTCATTCAAAGGTTTGGGTTCTAGGTGTAGAATAGCATTGATGTACTATGCCATGCTCCTCATTGCTTCTTTCATATCCTATTTATCCTAAGCATCTTTCCAAACTCTATCTGCAATCTTTTTGTTTGAAGCATCAAAAATATTCATATCAACTGCACAGCTCCCATTTCCAAAATCAATTCTTGAGACCTGACAGCCTTGTGGGGTGAGGTCTTCATGCGCACTACCTTCTAGTGGTTTAGCTATTTCAGCTAACCAATGTACAGAACTACTATCAAACTTTATCATGGATTCAATTTTTTCCCTTTTGGCTTTTGAAGGCTTTCCTAGGAACCTACTAACCAGGCCATCAATAGGCATGGAAAATGGTACCAAGCTCTTTTTCTTCTGTATAAAATTTTCCAACCAATTGGGTATAGTAGGTTCTTTGCCTATCATAGGGGAAACCTTAGTTAAAGCAAGGGTACCAAATTGAGTATTAGCACTTTCAAGAGACTTCTAAGGATCTAGAGTATTGTTAGCCATGGGAGGAATAGGAGACTACTCTAGACTTGTCTTTGTTTTGATAGGATCTAGATCAACTGTAATTGTGCCTTTTTCTATGCTTGGTATTACCTTCTTACTGTTGTAGCGAGTCACCCTTCTGACCTTCGACAACTCCTTATAAAATTGAAGTTGAAGAGGCTGTGAAATTACTTTAGCTTCAACTTTAGGATAACCTACAACAAGGTTAGAAATATTAAGGTTAGTGATGGCCTTTGGCTTGGAGTGTACCATTTTATATTTGGCTCTTGAATACTTCTCCAGGACTCTAGGGGTGAGAGATTCCACATTGTTTGACTTTGGCCATTTCTCAGTTCTTCTCAACACATCTGAAGTATGGGCAAGTCCTCTTCCCTCCTAATCTAGTCAATTTCAAGGATGTTGATGCATTCAATTTTATTAACATAAAATGGGTCAATAACATCTTCAACTTCATCTTCTATTATCCCTTGGGTGCTAAGGTTAACCTTAAACATATTAATCTGGCTAATTGTCAACCTAGACCATAATCTTTTTCTGACTTTGAATTCATTAGGAAAATTAGCCCAATAATCTTCCAATTGTGGAACATGAACTAGTGTAGATGCATGTTTGAAATTATCCTTAGAAAAACATGTATAGTCAAAATCTTCTCTAGGAGAATAGAATTTAAGGAATAAGCGAGACAATGCATTGTTTGCTAACATAACTTGCTTGAAGTTTGAACATCTATAGTGATCAATTTCAATGGGAAATAGAAAAGAAGATGAATTTTTAGTGCCTTTAGGAAACTCAAACACAGCAACAAACTGCCTACATATCTTAGATAAGGCAATATTGTTTAAACAATACTGTGGTAACCTAAGAGGTTGTCTAGAAAAACCTCCAACTCTGAGATACATAAATTTGGGAAATTGAAAATAGAAATAGCCATAAATTTTGATAGCTTTCATTGAATCTTCTGATAACCTTTGATTCTCATGTCCTTGGAGCTCAAATACTACCCTTCCAAGGAAAATATCATTGACTCTCCTGAATCCCTTGCAAAATTCAGTTGCATGAAGATCATTGTAGTATTGATTTTTGGTCATTTCTATTGGAAATATAAGAGTAATTAAGAGGGGAGGGGTGAATTAGTTACTACTAAAATAAATCCTAGATCCTTAAATCTCAAATAAAATTTAGATTTGATAAAACTGATTACTACCGATACTCGATAAGCATACTAAAATTGTTCTAACTCAGTAAATGTAGAATATATTTAAATTAGTAGATCTTAAGATATTATTAGTAATTTACTTCAAGCATGAAAGAAATAAGATCAACATATATGACACCAAGATTTAACATGGAAATCTAATTTGGGAAAAACCACCAATTGTAACTAGTTATTGATTTTTACTCTTCTAAAGTGAGCCCTATTAGGAGCCAACCCTATTAAAGGTTACTAAACACACTGTTAGGTGTAACCCTATTAAAGGATTTAATCACCCTATTAGGAGTGGCCTTGTAAGAGGTCTTGAAATAATTTGATGGAATTGTCACCTTGTTAGAGGATTTACAAATGGTTGTTTAACTAACTCTGTTAAGAGATTTTAGATCACTACTACAATGGTTAGAGAGTAACAATGAAATGACCTAATTGTGATGCAACTAAATTGCTGATTATAGATCTCTGTTCAGGCTTGTACTTGATCATTTCTAATTGAATAACATTTTTCTGCTCCACAAGGATACCTACTTATCCTTCAAGTTTGCTTCCTCTCTTCTTATCTCTTTCAATTCATTCAATTTACATACTTTGAAATCACAAATTGACCTTTTACTTATACCTTCCGAATTTCCAAGTCAGCTCAAATATAAATTAGAACAAGCAATATTCATTACCATAATTAGCTAGAATCAATAGGTAAAATAATTAAGCTTTATATGCCAAAATAAGAAAATCCTTTGGTAGCTGACCCAGCTTGATAGAAACTAATTCTAAAGCAATTTCCTGTGTTTAACCAATAGGAGCTCAGTTAACACTATGAAATTACAAAATTCCTTTGGTAACTAAGTGAACTCAATTAATACTAGCTCTATTCAATTTTCCCTTTGTTAATCGAGTGAGCTTGGTTAACACTCTTTTAATCATAAATTCCTTTGACACTTGAGTGAGCTTGGTAGATACTGTATTTTGTACATAACAGACTTAGGAACAATTGGTAGACAAGGAAAAATGTGTTTACTGACCAAGTGAGCTCGGCATACACTGACTATCAATTGATATGACATTTGTGTAACATCAAAGAAAACACACAATTAATCAATTGTATCCAACAATCTTCCTCTTTGGCATTGATGGCAATACAACATGTCATGGCACAATAAAATTTTGAGAATAAGACTCCCTCAGTTAGAAAGTTTCACCCTCAATATTCTTCCTCTGTGAATTAGAACTACTTAACTTCTCCTTCTTAGAAGTACAAAATTTTAGAAAGATATGACAGTAAACTTCTCCCTCTTTGGCAGCACATGCCAAAGACAATTTTGATTAGTTGCATTGTACCTTGAGTACAAATTCATCTACAATATGTCTTTGTTATTACTACATCAATTGATTGATCTTCAACTTAGTTCCTATTGATGTATCACTAAACTATATTTAGTGAGCTTCAAATAGGGGAATGACCCCTAGCTTACCTCTTAGATACAAAAATGCATCCTTAGGTAATGGCTTGGTGAATATATCTGCAATTTGTTCTTTTGTATGCACATATTCCAATCTGATTTCTTTTTCCTACACTAATTCTCTTACAAAGTGATATTTTATAGCAATGTACTTTGTTTTGGAATTCATCACTAGATTCTTTGATATGTTGATTACATTGGTGTTATCACAATACATGACTATTGGCTCTTTGATTTCAACCTTCATTCCTTTCAACAATTATTTGAACCAAACAATGTTAGAGAAATTTACTATTGTAGCCACATATTCTACTTCTATTATGGATCGAGATGTACAGCTTTGCTTCTTCCTTGTCCAAGATACTAGTTCTTTACTAAGAAAGAGTGCTTCACCACTAGTGATTTTTCTATAATCACGATTTCCTTCCCAATCAGCATCAGTAAATACTTTTAAGTCAAGATTGCCTCCAAGTTTGTACCATAAGCCACAGTCTTCAATACCTTTCAAATACCTCAAGATTCTTTTTATTGCCATCATGTAGTTTTCTCTAGGTTTTGCTGAGAATATTGCTACTATCCCAACTGCTAAGGCAATATCAAGCCTTGTATGTACTATGTACTATAATTTCCCAATCATTGACCTGTACAAGGTCTGATCTACTTCTTTGGAGTCATCATCTTTGGTAAGCTTAAGTCCAGTACACGTGGGGGCTCCAACTGGTTTTGAATCTTCCATTCCAAATTCCTTGAGTATCTCTTTGATATACTTAGATTGAGTGATATAGATACCATTTTTGTTCTATTGTATCTGCAATCTAGCAAGGAATTTTATTTTACCAAACATAGACATCTCAAATTCCTTATTCATTTGTTCTAAAAATGCATTGCATTAGTCATCATTTCTTGTAAATAGAATATTGTACACAAATATTTCTACCAACACAATCTTCTTATCTGGTCCTTCCTTGATATATAGGCTATTGTTATCATTTATTCTTTGAAAACCAATTTGTATCAAATAGTTGTGTAGTCTTTTATACCAGGCTCTAGGAGTTTGTTTTTGACCTTATAGGGTTGTGTGTAATTTGTAGACCATGTCCCTTTTGTCAAGATCAACAAAACATTCTGGTTGTTCAATGTAGACTTCCTCATTAAGAATTCTATTCAAGAATGCAGATTTAACATCCATTTGATATACTTTGAATCCTCTATAAGCTACATATGCTAGTAAAGTCCTAACACCTTCTAATCTTTCAACAGGAGAAAAAGTTTCACCATAATCAATACCTTCTTCTTGAGAATAGCCTTTACATACCAACCTTGCTTTGTTTCTTGACACTTTTCCATCTTCATTCAGCTTATTTCTAAATACCCATTTTGTACCAATCACATTTTTATCTTTGGGCCTAGGAACAAGAGTCCAAGTTTTATTCTTTTCTATCTATTCTATTTCTTCATTCATAGCCTCAACAAGTTCAAATTTAGCAAGTAAACATATACATTTTAGTTTTCTTCTTGTCATTGTTCCATCTAATTTGTCTCCAATGATATGATTAGGTGCATGATGCCTTCTCACATATTTAGCCAATATAGGTCCTTTGAATTTTGAATGAATTTCATTGTCTTCATTTTGAATCTTAACTTTAGGCTCAAGTTAGTCTATCTATAGCTCAGGTTCTGAATGTGACTTAGGTCCCTGTGACTTGCTTTGCACTTCCTACAACTTGGCAATTATTGGAGACTTGGAGAGCTTAGGAGATGAAGTGTCTTTTTTGTCAAATATGCTTGGAAATACATTAGGTTCATAGTAAACAAATCTTATGTAATCTTCTATCTCTTTTTTGCTTTCCTCTTCACTCTTTTATGCAAATTCATCAATTCTCACATGTGCACTTTGTATGATTTTGTGAGTGGACAAAATCAAACATTTGTATGCTTTACTTCTACAAGAATATCGTAGAAATATACCTTCATCACCTTTTACATCAAATTTTCCTTTTCTAGATTCTTTCAAGATATAACATTTGCTGCCAAATAATTTCAAGTATCTTACATTGAGTTTGTAGCCATACCATAGTTCATAGGTAGTTTTGTTTGAGTCCTTCTTCAACTAAACTTAGTTTAGAGTATGAAATATAGTGCTGATAGCTTCCTTCCAGCATTTGATAGCAACATTCTTCTCAATCATTAGTGTCCTTGCACAATCCATGATGGATCTATTTCTTCTTTTAGCTATTCCATTATTGTTAGGAGTACTAAGGGTTGATACTTGTCTTTTGATTCCTCTTTCAATGCAGAAATTGTTGAATTAATTTGAGATGAATTCACCACCTCTATTTAATCTTAACCATTTTAATCTTTTTCCAATTTCTTTTTCTACTCTTACCAGATACCATTTGAATTTCTCAAAAGCTTCTAATTTTTCTTTCAAATACATAATAGTCATCATTCTAGAATAGTCATCAACAAAAAGAATGAAATTTTTTTCTCCACTATAACTTTCTATTCCAATGGGTCCACATAAATTAGTATACACAATTTCCAAGACATCTTTTAACTGATAATTTTTCCTCTTAAAACTAGTCTTTTCCATTTCACCAACTTGGCAATTTTTACATAATCTAACATTTGGTTTCTTCAAACTAGGAATACCTCTTACTCTTCTGAGTTTTCTTATCTTGACCATATTATCAAAGTTTACATGACATAGTATTTTTTTCCATAACCAATTTTCTTCTACTTCAGTAATAAAATATGAGCAATCACCAAGATCAAGATAAAATAGGTTACCTTTTGTTTGCTTGCCTGATCCAATCAAATTTCTTTTGTTATCCAGTAGTCTTTCCTTGTCATTCATGATCTCTACCTTGAATCCAATGTTGTTCAACTATGCCACACTCAGTAAATTATGTTTTAGTCCTTCAACCCAATAGGCCTTGTCACCTACAAGTTCATTGGTTAATGAGATATAGCCTTTTTCTTTTATGCAACAAGGTTCATTGTTTCCAAACCTTACACTACCTCCATCATAGTGTTCAAAATGCTCAAACTTAGTTTTATCTCTAGTCATATGATGAGAACATCCACTATCTATGATCCATGTATCATTTTTACTAACATGAGAGAGAAGTGACATCTTATCTCCTTCATCATTAGATTCATCTCTTACAACAATATGCACTATTTCATCTTCATTGTTATCAGAATCTTTAGCCATAAAACATATTTTCTTACCTTTTCCTTTGTAGGATTTGTTACCTTCAAATTCCTTCTTGCCTTTGTACTTGTGTCTTTTCTTCTCTTCCTTGCTTTCTTTGTTTGGACACCTAGCAACAATATGACCAATTTCTTCACAAAAAAAATAGATTAGAGGGATTTTAACTTTGTACTTTCCTCTACTCCTGGAATATTTCTTTGCAAGTAGGGCTTCAACATTTTCAAGATCACTATTAGAACTTTCTTCAATTTATTCCTCACTTTTTAGTTGATTTTCTTTTATTTTACTTCCCTTTTCTTTGAGTGAGAATTTAGCTTCAAATGCAGACTCAATATTGTTGGAAGTAGGAACATAGTTGTCAAAGTTGTCTAGCTCAAAAGCTGTTAATCTTCCTACTAGGGCATCCAAGCCTATCTTGTTATTTGGATCACATCTGTTTTCTTGAATATCATACAATCTAATTACATAGATGGGAAGCAGAGTTCAGAGTATATTTCTTACAATAGTTTCTTCTTTGATTTCTCCTCCAGATGCTCTAATTGCACTAACACTGGCCTTTATTCTTTCCACATATTCTGCAAAATTTTCATCTTCTCTCATTCTCATTTAATCAAATTATCCTCTAAGGATTTTTTCTTTGGGTCTTCTTACATTGTCATCTCCTCCATAGATTTCTTTCAGTTTGTTCCACATATCAAAAGTAGTTTTATAGTCTTTGACCTCATCAAATTTAGCATAACTAAGAGCAAATGCAATATCAATCATCATGATGGTATGGTTCTTCTTCTCAACAATATCTTCAACTAATAATGTTCTAGTGGGAGTTTTGTATTCTTCATCAAGATATTTGCAGCTTGAATCACTGATGGTAGCCAAATAAATCTTCATAAGTCCTTGCCATGTTGCAAAGCTGTCTCTGTTCAGCTTTGGAATCTCTCTTTTGTAAGACATCCTAATCCGTAGCTTAGGTTCTTGAAACCTTCTCTGCAAGCACCAAAAGCTTAGATACCAATTGTTGGAAATATAAGAGGAGTAACTAAGAGGGGAGGAGTTAATCAATTACTACTAAAATAAATCCTAGATCACTTAGATGTCAAATAAAATTTAGACTTGATAAAACTTATTACTATTGATATTCTATAAGCATACATAAATTGTTGTAACTCGGTAAATGCAAAATGTATTTCACTCAGTAGATCTTAAGATATTGTTAGTAATTTACTTGCAAGCATGAAAGAAATAGCATCAACACATATGACACTAGGATTTAACATGGAAACCCAATTTTGGAAAAACCACCAATTTTAACTAGTTACTATTTTTCACTCTTCTGAAGTGAGCCTTGTTAGGAGCCAACCCTATTTTAAAAGTTACAAAACACACTGTTAGGTGTGACCTTGTTAAAGGATTTAATCACGCTATTAGGAGTGGCCTTGTAAGAGGTCTTGAAAAAATTCAATGGAATTGCCACCTTGCTAGATGATTTACAAATGGTTGTTAAACCAACTCTATTAAGAGATTTTAGATCATTGCTACAATGGTTAGAGAGTAACAATGAAATGACCTAATTGTGATTCAACTGAATTGTTGATTACAGATCTTTTTTCTAGCTTGTACTTGATCCTTCTTGATTGAATAACACTTTTTTGCTCGACAAGGATACCTGCTTATCCTTGAAGTTTGCTTCCTCTCTTCTTATCTCTTTTAATTTGTTCAACTTGCATACTTTGAAATCAAAAATTGACCTTTTACTTATACCTTCCAAATTGTCAAGTTGGCTCAAATATAAATTAGAACAACCAATATTCATTACCACAGTTGGCTAGAATTAATAGGTAAAATAATTAAGCTTTACATGCCAAAATAATAAAATCCTTTGGTAGCCAACCCAACTTGGTAGAAACTAATTCTAAAGTGATTTCCTGTGTTAACCAACAAGAGCTTAGTTAACACTGTGAACTTACAAAATTTCTTTGGTAATCGAATGAACTCAGTTAATACTAGCTCTGTTCAATTTTCCCTTTCTTAACTAAGTGAGCTCGATTAACACTCTTTGCTTCATAAATTCCTTTGACACCTAAGTAAGCTCAATAGATATCATCTTCTATACATAGAAAACTTAGAAACACTTGGTAGATAAGGAAAGCTATCTTCACTAACTAAGTGAGCTTGGCATACACTGACTATCAATTGATATGAAATTTGTGTAACATCAAAGACAACACACAATTAATCAATTGTATCCAATATATTTCATTGGTCTAGGGCATGTGTGAAAGTCCCTCCCATTCTTTAGATGTTGCTAAAATGTAGATTAAGAAGGAGGATAGAAATAATGAGCTGAAGCTACTCACGACTATGAAACCTTTATGTGAATTTTCAGCTATTAAATTAGACTAATTAATGAATTCCTCACCCTCAACAATATTTTGAATAAAGAGGTACATCCAAATCTCCCAATGGAAGGCATGGTCATTACTCTTGACTCTATTTAGAAGTAATAGAATATATGTAATCTTCCTAATGAAATGCTCAATAGTCAAAGGTTTGGGAAATCTAGACCCTCCTTCAACTGGTTTCAAAAGTCAGACTATAGTACAATAGAGTCATAATCCTTCTTCCTATCACCATATAAGAATTCTACTTCTTCAAAAGTCCAGGGTTCATAAGGTTCTTTGTGAGGAATTTTTAGAGCTAAGCTAACACTAAGCCTATTTACCCTAACCAGTACCTCCCCAAAAGTCTTCCTTATGCACCTGGTACGAGGGTCATAGTGATTTACACATTCAACAATTAATTCTAGACACTCTATGGCTAATGAGAAGTTGGTAGCTATAGGTAACACACTACTGACTAATTTCTCATGAATGGGTCCAAACTAGACATTTTTTTACCTACTCAACTATATCAGCTGGATTCTTATTTATAGGAAAGTATCCTGACTTTTAGGGAGGGAACTCAAAAGGCATGGCTTTTCTAGCTTAGGCATCTTAGGGTAGAAAATTTGTCATGGTTTAACTTGAAAGATGAAAGATTTACAAAGATAAATAGAAGTAGCTAAATTAAAACTAGTCACATAAATGACAGAGTAGAGGCTAATGCACTTATAGTTCTTGACAGAGCCCAATCTTCCACTTCTCTTGCTTACCAATCGATGTCGAGAGCTCAAAATGATTAAATGACCAATCATGCAAGCTAGATGGATAATTGTATAATGATTTCTTGAAAATCTCTAGACAGATGTGAGTGGGTAGAATTAATTATAACAAGTGTGTCACCTATATTTAATAGAACTTGCAAGGTTGTTTGTAGTTAATGCCCATCAAATCTACATACAACTCTACATCTCATGATATCACAAAATCTAAAAGCCACCTTTACCCATAAAACTAGTTGTCCTTTGGCATGATTTTTCACACCTGTCATATTTATTACCTTTTATGTCATTAAGATAGCCACTAGGTGGGACCCATCTCTTACCTCGCAAATGAGTTTATGGTTTATTAATATATATCCTATGAGAAAAAAATAAAACATTAGAAAACCATGAATTTGAGGTAGAAGTTGAAGTTTTGAATCAACTCCTACTTCAACTTCAACTTCAATAATAAAACTTAGGCCAATTGGAAAAGACCTTGCCAGGGTGACAAAAAGTAGGTGAAGCTAAACTTGAACTTGAAGTAGGTTAAAACTTGAAGTTTGACTTCAATTTACAAAAAGGACCCTTGGCTAACAGTATTGCACATTACAAAAAATTTGTAAGGTAACAATTGGCTCCAACTGGGGAATGAGACTAAAGAGGATCATATACAAACTTAGGATTCTCTAGTTTCGTAGACCAACTTTAAAAAAAATTAAATTGAAAGGACACAAAATAGGAAAGATAGAACAAAACAACATGAAGGGAAACAAAGAAGGGAAAATGGGTATTTACAATGAAGGCAACAAGAAGATCTAAAACTTGAAAAGCTTAAGATCTTGTCTATTATATAATAGAGGCAAATCATCACCATTGAGGTACTTGAGTTTTTTGGTGGGTCACTAATGGGTGGGTTGTGGGAACAGAGGTGAATAAATAGATTGGGATCTAGGAAAAGGAGGAGATGATGAAGGCATGGTTCATTGAACGAACCCGTTACAAAGAAAGGTCAGGGACTATGAGCTCGACAATGAACCATCAATCGAGTCATCGATCCCCTACAAACGACAAGATAGAGAAAGATTCTATATGTAACATGCTCACCCCCACCCTGTAGGGCATATAGTAGCCCTACCTTTATAGTTTCCCTAACCAGTCACTCCACCCAAGCAACGTCGCACAAACCCGCAGCCTTCCTTTCTACGCTAACCAGTGAACGATTTAAGGGTGTGTGCCCTAGGGCCAAGGTTGAATGCACTGGAGCCTACTCAGTTGATATGACAAATGGCTCTTTCTAGAAGCTTTCAAACTTAGTATGTGCTCCTTTAGGCTCTCTTCTTTTGTCTCATAGTAAAACTCGATCTCCTTCCATAAGTCCTTGAGGCCTTGCTTTTCAATAAAAAATCTTCTTTACCCTTGCTTGATGATTGGTGATATGATCCACCATTTCTCTCCTCACTTCTTATATCTTCTGAAGGTACAATATCCATTTTTCAATAGAAGTAGATAACACTTCATCTTCAATTACCTTTTGTAGGTTTAGAGCAGCTAGTTCTAGTGGTAGAGACAATTGCATTACAACTCTATATACTAACTCAAAAGGAGTCATACTAATAGCTTTTTTAGAAGAGGTACTATCTACCTAGACTACTTCATATAAATGTTTATACCAATCTCTCCCATTTTCATCCACCATTTTTCTCATGATATTAATCAATTTTTTATTAGTTGACTCGAACTACCCATTGCCTTGGGGGAAGTAGTTAGAGGCATGTGATAGCTAAACACCATGATCATAGTAGAACATCTAAATTTCTTGGGACAAGAAATTTTGAGCATTATTGGTTACTATCTTGTTTGGCACCCCAAAACGAGGTAAGATATTTTCTGTTAAGATTTTTCAAACCACTTCAGATGTTGTAGATTTCACAAGAATCACTTCAACCCATTTGGTGAAGTAGTCTATGGTAGTAAGAATATGGGTATGACCAGCACTGGAGTTAGGATTGATTGGGCCAATAAATTCTAGTGCCCACTACTGAAAAGGGTCTTTTATAATAGCTAGCTTCAAAGGTAGGGTAGCTAGTTATGGTTTACCCATAAACAATTTGCATTTTTCACAATTACCTACCCATTTATAAGCAGACATAAACATACCTGGCCAATAATATCCGCTCCTTAGAATTTTAAAGGCTATCACTGTGGATGAAAAGTGACCTCTGCAAGCTTCATTGTGAAAGGTCTTGAGTAGCTTCTCTTTCTTATTGGTATCAACACATCTCAAGAACATACCATCTAGTCCACTTTTATACAAGATATCGCTACAATCAAAAATTTAGTTGCTCTAAGCTGGAGGCTCTTTTGGCTCTTTCCTTTTAGATGGCTTGGACATTCTCAATAGTTTAGAAAATATGCAATATTTGTCCTTCAAACTGACTAGCAAGAAATTACAGTAAGCTTCTTCTTCTTTATTCTCTGACATTAGCTTGTAAAGACCTTGACTATGAACAAGCTTGGATGGCTTGATATCTAGGTCAAATTCCTACACTTTCAATACCTAGGTAGCCCTATTGTTTACTGCTACATCTTGTTATGTAAGAATACTTTTAGCTTCTATAGATGGTACATAGACTAAAGAATATAAGTGTAGAATGTAGTATTGGAAGTGTTTCACAGTCTTCACAATAGAAAACACTCACTTCTCAGCCAGAGAATAACATAGCTCATGTTTCTTTAGAGGAACACTCATAAAAGAAATAAGCACTTCTTCTCCCTTTTCATTTTTCTAAAGTAGGATACCTAACATAGTATGATCTAATTCATAACAATACATTATAAAGTCTTTCTCAAAATTAGGATGAAAAAGAGTGGCTGCCTTTGGATAGATTCTTTTTCTCCTTCAAATGCTTTAACTATTGGGTTGTCCCACTTGAAATTATGTTTCTCACTTAAAAGCTTTGCCATCAATTTTATGGTTTCAGAAAAGTTAGGTAGAAACTTTCTAAGGAAGTTGATCTAGCCAAAGAAAGACCTAATACAATTATGATTAACTAGGAAGCATAACTACTAGATTGCTTTCACTCTTGTAGGGTTGATCTTGATCCCTTCCTTTGAAACTATATGTCGTAACAATTTTCCTTTCATCACAAAAAAGATTGATTTCTTGGGATTGAATGAGATGCCATGTTCTCTACATTTTTCAAGTATTTTCTTCAAGTCTTTTAGATATTTCTTCCATCTCCTAAAGAAAATAGTCATATCATCGAGGTAAATAGTGATGCATTTATCTAGAAGATGTCCAAAAGTTGAACTCATTTCACACTAGAAAGGTATGCTAGCGTTTATTAGACCAAATGGCATCCTCTTATAGGAAAAGGTGCCCTAGGGAGTTGTGAGCACTATTTTATGTTGATCCTCATCAGCAACTCCTATCTAATTATAACTCAAGAGCCTGTCAAGAAATGACATCATCTCTAAGGTAGCTATTATTTGGAGAATCTGATCCATTATGGGCAAAGCAAAGTTATCCTTCAAACTTTCCTAATTAAACTTCCTAAAGTCTACATCGATTCTTATTTCTCCATTTTTTTTTCTTACTATTACTATATTTGCCACCCATGTGGAGTGATGTATTGGAAAAATTATACAATCTTTGAGCATCTCATCGATTTCTTGAAATATTGTATCTAGAACTTTCGAGTTATAGGTCCTCAAGTTTTGTCTAAAAGGAAAAGTACCTAGCTGTAGGGTGATGTGGTGCTTGAACTGTCCTCCCCTAAAAGTCTTTAAATCTTCATATGACTAGGCAAAAACATCAATGTATTCTTTCAATAGTTTAATGAATCTTGTCTTCTCATATGCTTCACAATAGGTCCCTATGTTCACCATCTTAGGGTCATGCTTATCTCCTAAGTTGACCTTCTCATACTCACCACTTTTGTCCTCTTTAGAGAGTGAACTTTGAGAAAAGAAAGCATCCTGTCTATCAAAAAGATTCTCAAGTTTGACTAGACCCTTGGGTATCAAATTTCCTTTTAATTACATTATACCTTCTATCTATTTATCTATTGAGTCAGGACAAAACTTCCTACATTCAGATTTAGAGCCTTCAAAATAATTGGTGGCAAATTTTTCCATACTTTCTAGGAAAGCATTAATATGTGTATCATCTTTGAATACTTGTTGTGAGTTATTGTTATCTGGTACACTCATTCTATGAATGATCTCTATAGAATACTTATTAGTTACAAAATTAGGGTGAGGGATCAGCAAGGAAGTTGATACTGCCATGGAGTCTGCTCTAGTATTTAGCTCTCTAGCAATTGATTCTATTGAAAAAGCTTCAAAATCTTCAATTTCATCAATAACTAATTTCTATAGTTCTTCAATCTTTCATTTTTCACATAAAATAGGTTCCTAACCTACTTTACTATCAACTCTACATCACCTTTGGCCTTTAAAAACTTAATACTTTTCTTTTTTGCCTCTTTTGCTCAAAGCAGTAAAGCTTCATACTCTGTTGTATTATTCATATTTTCAAAAGCTAATCTGAAAGAAGAGGGAAAATTTTAACTTGTAATGTATACCAATACAACACAAACACTATACCTACTTGAGTAGCAACTTCCATCAAATTTTAAAATCCATGGTGAATTCATATCTTCTAGCCATATACCTATTTCTTCATTTTCAGACATAATAAAGTAATTAGCAAAATATGTTTCTTGATAAAGGATTTGAGATCTCAGGTCATTAGATGGGAAAACTATGTACTTAACCTTGGCTTTAGGGAGTAGGGTTACTTTCTCTTTCCCTATGGGTATAATAGCTTGGGACCAATCCATTTTGACTTCTCCCAAATCCCAATAGAAGGTTCGGCTAAGGAGTATGCCATAGCTAGTAGGGATGTCAACTACTAGGATAGTAAGTTATATTCTTTTCTCTAGAAAGGTTGCTAAAGAGACTTGGGCATCTTTGATTTGGCCTATTAAGGATACCTATTTGTAATCCATTGAATAGCACTTGCCAAAAGTTTTAGTGAGAGGCAGATCAAGGGCTTTTTCCACTGCAGATGGCATTATATTATCAAATGTGCTAGAGTCAATAATACAATTTCTTAATTTGAAACCATGGAGAAAAAGAGATACATAAAAAAGATTAGTTTTTTTGTGGTAAGGTAACTCAAGGCTAACTTTATCAGGTTGGATCAGGCCCTTATGGTGATTTGGCTTTGGGATTTTGGTCTCTTCATTGACAGGGGTTTTTCTCATCTTCTTAGTAGATACTTCTTCACTAACAGAGACTTTATTTGTCTCTTTAGCGTACATATCTGATGAAAAATGGTGGACATATTCAATCAACATATTGAGTTCACTAGGGTTCATTCTCAAGTATTCTATATGAGATATTTGAATTCTATATGCTTTACAAACTTCAACTATATCAAATGCAAAGTCAGGATCAGACCTTTTCAAAATCTGAGCAATAGGAGCCTGCATTAGCAATGACTTACTTTCACCTTCCCCTCTAGCTTTGGAATTATTTTCTTGAATAGGGATTGCAGTGTTCTTGGATTGAGAATCAATTTTGGCAGCTCTTTGCCCTCTGGTTAGAACTAAACATGAAGCTTCTTCCAAAGTTAAAAGAATGTCACTACCTCTATCAGAATCAGATTCATATTCAATGTAGTAACTTATAAAGTCACTAGGTCCTTCAAAAGACTCTTCCTCTATTTTTATATTTTTTGTGACTACTTTCTCAACTTCAAGTTGCTCATATCTCACATTCTTAGGACATGTGGCCCCTTCATGATCATTAGTGAGTTGAAAAACACACATGTTGGTCTTGCTGGGAGAATGCTCAATTTGCAACCTTTGTTGATTTGGAAATAGGGAAAATTGTTTCCCTTGGGAAGGAGCATTATGATTGGGATACTTCCTTAGAATTTGTTGATAAGGAAATGAGGCTTTAGGGAGTTTCTTCTTTTCCATTAGAAGATCATTAGCCAGCTTTTGGATCAGCACATCATTGGAAGATGATGACATTGAGGGTTGAGAATTTGGTTTTTGAACATCTTTCTTCCACTTGTTGGATATAATAAGATCATCTTCTAACTCTACAACAAGAGTTTGAGTGGTACAAGTGTAGGAGGGTTAGCTCTTTTCATGGGAAAAGCAATCTTTGGGGGCATTGCATTCAAAAAGAAACCTTTCTAATTCTCATCATTAGGTGTGCTAGTTGTAGGTATTTGATGTAGGGCTTTATTAAATCTAGCTATAAATTCATGCATGGGCACATGCATTTCCTTTTTCATCTAACTTAATTCTAGGAGTAAAGAATTTGCATCTTTAGTTTCTTTGAATCTAGCCTCAAAAGAATTTTTCATAGTATCTCAAGAGGTTATTGATGCATTAAGCAAATGGTGAAACCAATCAGCCGCTGAGTCTATTAAGGTTTGAATGAACAATATTACAACAACATCTTTTGTTGCTACAACCAAAACTCCTCATGCTATTTTAAAAGCATTTAGATGTTCTTCAAGTGATCTTTCCCATCTTCACTAAATTTGGGGAGGACTTCTTTTTCTCCTTTAGGTAATCTACCCAAGTTTCTTGCAACTTGTAGAGGTCTTATTGCAACACCCCAGGATTGATTGTGAGCCATTATTGGTAAACTAAAATTGATAGGGAGGATTGTGATAGCAGAAGGGATTAAAATTCCAGGGATGATTAGGGATTACAAAGAAGTAGCAAGACTACCACCTTTAGGAGATGATGATGATCTACTGATAGTTTTAGCTTTTTTCCTTTTCAAAGAAAGATCAAACTTGAAGTCAATTCTAGCTAAGGCTTCAAAGTCTTTATCTACTAGGCCTAAAAATCTATTAGCCTACATATACCTTCTTATAGCCAAGGTGAGATTTCAACTTGACCTAATCAATGGTTTGCATAGGCAACTCTTTCTACAACAACTTCTTCTTATATTACTGGCAAACCCCTAATCCTCTCAGCTATTTCTTCTTCTCTTTCCAATACCAATTGCATTTGGAGATATTGTTGGTTTAGGGTAGAGAGAATATCTTCTTGTGTATCTTGAAACCTTAGATTAGGTTGTAAAATAGAAAAGTGATTGTGATTAGGAAGTACCATTTCACAAAACCATGAAAACTTGTAGGAATCTCAAAAATAATAACTCTATCTTTTTGATTTAGTCCCCAACAGAGTTGCCAAAAACTGTTAGTTAATAGTTTTTCCCAAGATCTTGATAATTTCTGAAATAGGGGAGAAAATTGCAAACTAACACATTGTATTCCTATTTTGGATAAGGAATTCTTTGCTTAAGATTTACTTTATTCAAAAGAAGGTGCAGCTAACCTTTATGAAAAGATAATAATGAATCGTCTATCAAGGGGTAATCTTTCCAATAAGTATTTTACTAAAAATACTAAAAAGATTTGAATTATTTCATGAATACAAGGTAAATTCAAATATTGAAAACCCATTTTATTTTAACAATTAGTATCAACCACATGAGTGAATGTTAAAACAAAGGATAACTAATGAAATAATACAGATTGCACTGCCCACAACCTTCAATATTTAAAATAGATAATTTTAGAATATACAACAAATGTAGCTTCACTCCTAAATAATCATACACCCTCAAGAATGCAAATCATCATAAAGTAGATAATAGTGTCCACTTCAGGAAGCTTCAACACATAAAACTATAGAATTTTACTTTAATTGCTACCAATCCAGAAAATATTTTATTCAAAATTCAAAGTGCAAAGTATCAAAACAAAAGTAGATAATATCTATTACATATATATATGGAATAGGGCTAGATAGTTATCCAAAATTACCCTAGCACGAGTAAATCATCTCTTAGTTAACACAACTAGTTAACTAAAATGCATGAAAAAAGAAATAAATAGGAGAAAATGAAAATGCAACTATCTAATGAATGTGTGCCATGTTAGGAGGAACTGTCCCCACTAGTCACAGCTATAGTGGCCTTCCATGTTTCATATGTAGTGGTAAATGTAGAGATAACTGACTGATGAGGTAAGGCTTCTCCTAAATTTCTTGGAACTTCTTTTGGACTTTTGTTATTAATTCTTCCATGTAGGCTATAGAGTTAGTTTCTTTAACTATGCAATGTTTGCCGAACCATCTCAAATCACCTCAGATTATTTCATCCACTAGTTTAAGACTATCCAATATTTCTTTCATTTCACTTACTGCTTGGACCAATGCCTCATTTCTCTACTTGATACAATCTTTAATCACATAAAAAAAATTATCATCCAAGCTAGCTATAGGGCATTCAACATGGAATAATTGCAATCCAAATCCTTGAATTTCCTCTATCTAGAGCACTACTTTTACCCAATTGTTTCTTTCTTTGTCAAAGCTCTCATTACTAGACTCCACCTTTTTTATGATGGTAGTGGATTCTTTAGAAGCCTTGTCCAAAAGTCTTATATACTTTTTAGTATTAGTTAGGATAGATAGTAGCCATTCCTTATATGTTCTTGCAACTGCCTTACAATTCTACAAATTATCAAGAAAATGTTTATTGGCTAAAGAAGATACATCCACAATTGTCAACATCTCATTCAGAGGTTTGGATTTTAGGTGTAGGATAGAATTGATGTATTATTCTATGCTCCTCATCTCTTCTTTCATATCATATTTAACTTGAGAATCTTTCCATACTTTGTCTACAATCTTTTTGTTTGAAGCTTCAAAAATCTTCATATCAACTACACAGCTCCCTTATCAAAGATCAATGCTTGATATTTGATAGTCTTGTGGGGTGAGGTCTTCATGCACACTGTCTTCTGGTGGTTTAGCTATTTCAGCTAATCAATGTCCAGAACTCCTATCAAACTTTATCCTAGATCCATTTTTTTCCCTTTTGTCTTTCAAAGGCTTTCCCAAGCACCTACTAACTAGGCCATCAATAGGCATGGACAATGGTACCAAGCTCCTTTTCTTATCTATGGAATTTTCTAGCCAATTGGGAATAGTAGGTTTTTCGCCTATCATGGGGGAAACCTTAGTTAAAGCAAGGGTACCAGATTGAGTATCAGCACTTTCAAGAGACTTCTAAGGATCTAGAGTATTGTCAGTCATGGGAGAAATAGGAAACTACTCTGGACTTTTCTTTGTTTTGGTAGGATCTAGATCAACTATGATTGTGCCTTTTTCTATACTTGGTATTACCTTCTTAGTGCTGGAGTGTGTCACCCTTCTAACCTTTAGCACCTCCTTATGAACTTGAAGTTGAAGTGGCTGGGGAATTACTTTAGGTTCAACTTTAGGATAACCTACAATAGGGTCAACAATATTAAGGTTAGTGATGGTCTTTGGCTTAGAGTGTACCTTTTTGTATTTGGATCTTGAATACTTCTCTAGGGCTCTAGGGGTGGGAGATTCCACATTCTTTGACTTTGGCCATTTCTCAGTTCTTCTCAACACATTTGAAGTATGGGTAAGTAGATAATCCTCTTCCCTCCTAGTCCAATCAATTTTAGGGATGGTCATGCATTCAATTTGATTAACATAAAATGGTTCAATAACATCTTCAACTTCATCTTCTATTATCCCTTGGGTTAAACATATTAATCTGGCTAATTGTCAACCTAGACCATAATCTTTTTCTAACTTTGAATTCATTAGGACAACTAGCCCAATAATCTTTCAATTGTGGAACATGAACTAGTGTAGATGCATGTTTGAAATTATCCTTAGAAAAACTTGTATAGTCAAAATCTTGTCTAGGAGAATAGGATTTAAGGAATAAGTGAGACAATGCATTTTTTGCTAACACAACTTGCTTGAAGTTTGAACATCTATAGTGACCAATTTCAATGGGAAATAGAAAATAAGATGTTTTTTTAGTGCCTTTAGGAAACTCAAACACAACAACAAACTACCCACATATCTCAGATAAGATAATATTGTCTAAACAATAGCATGGTAACCTAAGAGGTTCTCCAAAAAATCCTCCAACTCTGAGATACATAAATTTGGGAAATTAAATATAGAAATAGTTATAAATCTTGATAGCTTGCATTGACTCTTGTAATAACATGTGATTCTTATGTCCTTAGAGCTCAAATACTAGCCTCCCAAGGAAAACATCATTGACTCTCCTGAATTCCTTGCAAAATTTGGTTGCCTAGATATCTTTGTAGTATTGATATATGGTCATTTCATCAGTCTAGGGAATGTGTGGAATTCCCTACCATTCTTTAGATGTCACTAAAATGTAGATTAAGGAGGATAGAAAGAATGAGCTAAAAATATTCATGGGTATGAGAGCTTTATGTAAATTTTTAGCTATTACATTAGCAAAATCAATGAATTTCTCACCCTCAACAATCTTTTGAATAAAGAGGTACATCCAAATCTCACAGTGGAAGGCATGGTTAATGCCCTTGACTCTATTTAGAAGTAACACAGTATCTATAATCTCCCTAATGAAATGCATAATAGTCAAAGGTTTGGGCAATCTAGAGCCTCCTTAAGTTGGTTTCAAAAGCCAGGTATGTGCCACAATAGATTCATAATCCTTCTTCCTATCATCATATAAGCATTCTACTTCTTCAAATGTCTAGGGCTCATAAGGTTCTTTGTGAGGAATTCTTAAAGCCAAGTTGACACTAACCCTATTTACCCTAACCAATACCTCCCTAGAAATCCTCCTTGTGCACCTGGTGCTAGGGTCATAGTGATTTGCAGATTCAACAATTATTTTTGGACACTCTATGGTTGATGAGAAGGTGGCGGCTTTGAGTAACCCAATACTAGCTAATTTCTAATGAATGGGTCCAGACTGGACATTCTTTTTCCCACTCAACTATATCAGCCAAATTCTTATTTACCAAGAAAGTATCCTAAATTTTGGGGAGGGAACTCAAAAGGCATGGCTTTTCTAGCTTAGGCATCTTAAGGTAGAAAAGTTTCATGGTTTAACTTGAAAGATGAAAGATTTATAGAGATAAATGGAAGTAGCTAAATGAAAACTAGGCACAAAAATGAAAAAGTAGAGGATAATGCACTTACAGTTCTTGACACAACCCAACCTTCCACTTCTCTTGCTTACCAGTTGACATCAAGAGCTTAAAATGATTAAATGAGCAATTATGCAAGCTAGATGGATAATTGTAGAATGATTTCTCAAAATCTCTAGATAGATATGAGCATGTCGAATTATTTATAACAAGTGTGTAGCTTGTATTTGACAAGATTTGCAAGGTTTTTTGCAATTAATGCCCATCAAATCCACATGCAGCTCTACATCTCATGATATCACAAAATCTAAATGCCACCTTTTCCCATAAAAGTAGTCACACTTCGGCATGATTTTTCACAACTTTCATATTTATTGCCTTTTATGTCATTATGATAGCCACTAGGCGGGACCCATCTCTTGCCTCATAAATGATTTCATGATTTATTAATATATAGCCAGCAAGAAAATAAGAAAACATCAGAAAACCACAAAGCTGAGGTTGATGTAGAAGTTTTGTATCAACTCCCACTTGAACTTCAACTTCAATAATAAAACTCAAGCTAATGGGAAAAGACCTTGTTAGGGTGACAAAAAGTGGGTGAAGTTGAACTTGAACTTGAAGTAGCTTAAAACATCATGTTTGACTTCAAGTTAAAGAAAGGACTCTTGGCTAACAGTATTGCATATTGTGCAAAATTGTAGGGTAACAATATGGATAATAGAAAAAGAACTAGTGGCACAACATTTTTCCTTGGAGAGAGATCAGTTTCTTGGCTAAGAAAGAAACAAGATTACATTTCACAAACTACAATTAAAGAAGAGTATGTAGTAGCAGAAAACAATTGTAATCAGATCTTGTGGATGAAGCATAAAATTTCTCCTTGTCATCTTTTGTACGATGTGTTCTAATGAGGACTTGGTAAGATTCTTTTGTATACTCTTGAATTGATCTTCCCACTTGCTTAAACCCTTGCATTTATCTTAATGGATCAAGCTCATAATCGATGGGAATAAATTATCACTTCAATTTATCTACCATCTAGTCTCATCTTATGATTTTCATATTTTCTCTTCTATTTCACTCTAATTGAATCTCCTACCACCAAATATTTGCATGACCCTTTAGTATGTGCTTCATAAACCTAACCCTATCAAATCCTCAGTATCTTCATACTTAGAATATTCTTCTAATTCATTGATCTAATTGATCAATTCTTCCAAGTTAAGATTTCTTAAAAATGTGGGGACCTCAACGTTAGGTCTTTTCCCAATCTTGGAAATGGACCTAAAAAGCCTTCCTACCTCTTGGTTCATAACTTTTTCTTCTTCTTCCTGATCATTATTTCATTCTTGTTTGGATTTATCCTCACTTTCTTCTCTTTGCAAGATTCATTTAGCTATGAACCTCTTTTCATAATTCTTTCACTTGTCTTTGAAGAGCTCTAACCTCAAGTGTCACATCTCAGCCTCTTCCACCATGCCTCCTAGTGGAGGAATTTTTGCACTGATCACCAAAACCCTAAACCATAGTCCTTATGAAAATTTTGTCATAATTGATGATCTATCTATATTCTCAACTCAAACTATGACCCTTGGACAAACTATCTCACAGTCGATGGTCTATCTACACACTCATGAAATTTTGATCTAATACCACTTAATAAAGGGTACTCTCCTTAATACAATAAACACATAATATAAATATAGAAACAACAATTTGCAAGAACAAAAAATGGTCTTCTTATTATCTCCAAAAGTATGGAGTTATATATTAAATAAATACAACATATGAAGCTACATGAGAATTTTAATTACAATATTAGGTAAGAAATATGTATGAACAACCATCTATAATTTTCCTAGACAACCATACAGGTCTTCTTTATATAGGAAATTTCCCACTACCTGGGAAGTTTCTAGGCTTAGTCTAATCCTTGAGACCAACCAACTCTAATTTTTTTTTTTTTTTTTCATATTTATGTTAGCATGAATACTGATGTTATTCCTTTGGGGGAGTATCCTAAGAATTTTTAGAGCTCTTTGGAGATTGTTAGCATGATTCACATGTTGCATTCATGATTATTTTTGTCATTGATTTCAACATAGCAATGTTCATGTAAAGACTGGCAGAGTACTAGATAGAGAATTAGGTCATACAGATGGGGCATTGATGATCAGATCAAGTGTAGTTAAGGACATTTTCTACATTGTTTCCTAATGAAGTGGTTAACTACACATATAAAGAGTTGAAGATATGTAGAAGATATGTTTGATTTATAGAGAATGGTATATCGACAAAGTATGTGAGAAGTAGTTTCTAAGGTTTGGATTGTATCTCCTAACATAGATAGAATCTTGATATACATAGTTAGATAGTAATAGTAGATAGCCTATTGATGACTTCAGCAAGTTTACAAGGCCTAAGGTCACACATGTAAGAAGTTGTAAAGACTATGAGCTGACAGTGTTGTGTAATTGTAAAAAAATTATTTATCTTAAAGAGGTCCTATTATAATTAATTGGGTAAGTCACAAGACCAACTCAAGGAATTTTTTGAAGGACATGGTATAAAGGAAGGATATTTTCCTTGTTAGCAAATATGCATGATGTGTGGATTGTATGAACAAAAACAAAGCATTTGGTAAATACAACTAAGTGATCCAATGGATTATTGGATGTGAAGTTCATGATTTGGTATCAAGATAAGAAGAGGATAAGTCCAATGAGAATGATAGAGAAGGAGCTATACATTTCTATTATTCTATATGAAATAATATGAAGATCCGTTGGACAATGAGTTTAGTGATCTTACCCCTAAAGTTGTTTGGATATTGGGTCCATCTACCTTATGCAACTCCTAATAGGGTTGGCATGACTCTTAACAAGGATCCAAAGTCTCTTAATAGGGAAAATATGTATTGAATCTATTCCATTGACTCCTAATAGGGTCCATCCTTTAACAAGGAAAATTTATATTAGTAAATCATTTTGTGGGTACCATTCCCACTAGGGTTTTCCCTCTGATCAAGGGTTTCTATAGTTAATATATCTAGTGTTATTGTGTATGAGTATCTTGTTATTGTTGGTGAATATATTACTCACATTCTTAAAGGATAATAAGGTTGATAAGTGTTTTAATAGTTGGATAACTGATTCACCCCCCACCCCCCTGCACCAACCCTCAGTTATATTGGTGGACTTTACTTTCTAAAAATTTATTACATAGAGTAATCTCAAAATGATTTCAAATTATAATTTTAGGTATCTAAAATGGTAGAGGTGATAACTTCCTAATCAAAGACCTAATACACCCCTAACAAAGTAGAAAAATAAAGATTCTAGTATCACTATGGCCTCTTTACATGGCATAGAAAGCACTAGAATCTCTTCTGCCATAGGTCTAAAAATATTGGGGATTCCATGTCTCATAATGAAGAGTACATGTGGGTGTATTAGTTCATCTTTGACCTTCTACTTCAACAAATATGGGATTTTAGTTGCTAAAACAAGACTCCTATGCAAGTTATCCAATTTAAGGGAAAAATTGATAATCTTGTTTAAGATATCTTCTAGCCTTTAGAACAATGGTTTTATTCATCCATTGGATAATGAGAAAGATTAACATATGTCATATCTTGTTGTTTGATTTTCATCAAAAACCTCACATTTATATAGTGATTCAAAAGTGGTTTCTTGTAACACCCCTCTATCAAACTTGAGAGGACAACATACAAATCCTAAACACCATTGTAATTTTTTCAACTACATTAACATATTAATAATGGATCACTATTTATAATTTATAATTTTTATAAATATATCTAAATCATAATTTATAATCAATATCTAATATATTCTTAACATTCAAGTGTGTGTGTGTGTGTGTGTGTGTGAATTACATTTAAAATAATTAAGTAAAACTACTACTTTAAGCATCATCTCCAAATTAGATATTGAAAGAATATGAAATCCAAACACCATCAAGGAAGGGCCCTACGTTGGACTTGGCCTAATATCACTTCAACCAATTCTTTGATGATGAGTACCTCTTTTACCAACCAAAGAAGATCCTTCAATAAAATAAAAAGTTAGCATCAGTAATACATTTCTTTTCTACCCAATACCACTAGAGAAAGGGGAGAGCATAATGTATGTAAGTTGTTGGTTCACTATACAAATAAAAGTACATAAAACACATGAGATGATACTAAGAAAAGGAAAGTGTTGTGTACTTTAAAACCAACTAAAAATGTGAAGTTTGAAAATAAGAACCCCTCTTTAGTGGATCTTATAGAAAAATAGTTAGAATTTTTATGGATTGGGAACCTTCTACAAGTTATATCTACAAAACCAATTAGTAAGGTCAACCAAACCAACAAATAATTTCAAAAATTAATTTCAAAATCCAAAAAAAAAAAATTAGAAAAATATAGTAAAATAGTTAATAGTTAATCCTCCTACTTAATAGACCAAACTTGCCACTTATTGTTAGTGCTTGGTAAAATGATTGAATTAGAAACTAAGGTTTGTTCATATGGATTTTACATCTAAGATAGCATCAAAAACTATGAATCAACCCCATTTACTTAATTGACTAGGGATATAAACTTGAAATGATGTCCACAAAGTATATAGTTTAAACCTCTTTAACTATCATTTCTATCATGCCCAAATTTTACAAGGCAAAACACAACCAATTTTTTCTTCTATTTTTTTGAATAACAGATACATGCTTTAACCATTAAATTGAAGGTGGACCTCTAAATTATTTTATTAAGCATGGAGTGAAGAAATTTATAAACTCTAGGTAGCATTAACATTTTCAACTAGGTGTAAAACAATAATGGTAGAACAATTACATACTATGCATCCTCAGGATGTAGTCAGTTGGATAGATAATCCTAGTTGATGGTAATGTAAAAGGGGTTAATTTCATTCAAAACTCCAGTCTTCAAAGGAGAGGAAATTAAGGGTACTTAACTAGTAGGGGATCAAGCAACAGAGTTGCCATAGAATGTATAGGGCCACTGTCCATTAGGCCTTTGAAATTAAGGGATAACTATTTTTTATAAGGTTCTAGGGTACCACTTTTCAAATATTGACATGGGGGAAAGGCGGGATGGTAAAATGTGATATTACAAATTAATTTCCACATCATAACTTGCAAATAAAAATTGAGCTACTAAAAGAGAATCATCAATTCTTAATCCAATATAGGCTCATAAACTTGATAGTTCAAAAGTGTACAAATTACAATTGTAATATATATTTCTAGTCATTTATATTGTAATCCAAATTACTTAATTTACCATTGTTATTCCATGTTACATCATATGTTTTATTTTGTTTTAATGAACTCGTAAATTTATTTTTAATAGATCCAACCATATTAATATTTTCTCACCACATACTACTAACTAGATTAATGATATTTTTTACTAAATGATTTCGGTTCCACCCACTACCACATTTGCATAATTATCTGTTGACAACCTAATACTCATTCAATGATTTAATTTGATATCCTTAAACACTATAGCTGACCTGATTATCACTATCCACAAGCTCTACTAATCTTCGCATTTTACCCACATACCTTACTAATTAATTAATTAATTTACATTATCACAAAAGAAATAAATTATTTACCCCTATGCTCTTAGTTACCTAACATTTCCTTTCATTCTAACCACTTCTCCACTAGACTGTACATAAACTTTCCTAATACTGAATAAAATGTTTATTACACCTACTAACCAATTTCATCCACCTATACATTTATGCTAACTCACTAATGAGGCTAATTATTGCCTCTATTTCATGACAATTTTTAAACACTTTGTTAATACTCTATTTCATTTTCATCAAGACATTTGTGGAACTATGTTTACCTAAACCAATGATTAATCTATGGGTAGGTAGTATGTCATCTTTTTCCAATATCATATGTATGATGCAGTATTTCATATAATTATCAAAATGTGTGTTCTTATATTTGAATTTGATTTGAAAATGCTTATTTGCAATTATCTCTACATTATAACTAACCTGTTAGCAATGAAGCTAAAAGATGATTGGAAGAATTCAAAGATGAGCATGAAGACAACCAATAGCATTCAAGGAGAAAAGAATGTTGAGGTGTAGCCATGGTGGAGGAAAGTCATAATGGTTCCAAAGGACATGGCAGGGAGTATGGAGGAGCTATGAAGACTTACTGCATTCTCTACATTTATTCCTATGGCGAGCAGATGTTTAGACTTTATTATTCCCACCTTAAGCTATTATCTCTTCTTCTCACCTTGAGTTGTTATTTTCTTTCTTTCTCTCTTCCAAATTTATAGCTAGGTTGTTTACTTTTCTATTTCAGAATAAGCATTGATCTCCTATATATAGGAATCAAACCAAGTGTGTTAGTTTAGTTAGAAGGAAAGAGTTTATGAGAACAAACTATTAACTTTTATAGTAAATTGTGTTTTTACAATTCTGTGTGTTGTTTCCATGTAATGAATTTTTGAAATGTAATGAAATAGTTTTTGGCTTCTATCCTATGTTAGTAGTTTAGATGAAACTAACCAAGGGGGCCCACTTGGAAGGTGGATTAGATTAGGATAGTATAGATTTATTTCCAAGCATTTTTAGTATTGTAGGTAGAAGTTGTAAGTTCCTTCCTATGGCATCACACTTCATGAATGTTCCTATAGTATCTGTGAGAATAGCTATAGTGGATGAACTGAGTTGGAATATTTTTTAGCCTTTCATTGTATTTCCACTATTCATAGAGTTAAGTGTATTAGTTTCCTACAACAATAGTGTAAGTTATTTTCCTTGCATTTTACTTTCCTGCAGCATAAGCATAGTGACTCATTAAGAGACCTAGTGTACATATTGTGCTGACCATTTGAAGTATATGTCCCTAGGTTGACAAGATTAAATGCACCTCATAGTGGGAAAAATAGTCCTTAGATTGAATACATTATTCCTAAGCATGGCCCAAAGCATGACTATGATACACCTATTGTGAGGTAGACCATTTGTGGTGTCGTTGCTAGGGATGGTGTCAAGCTAGGAGCATTTTTGAGTCATAGTTCTTAGATAAAGTTTTTTTCAAGAAATTTCTAGTTTTGAAGATTCCTTCACCAATGTGAAGAGTTTAATTGCATGCATTGAAGAGGAAGACAATGAGATGAATATGGCATATTTATTCCACAAGAGTTTATTAATTTGAATGAATAAATTGAAGAAGAAGAAGTTGAGTTTCCTTTTGAAGATGCAAGCCCTATTTTTCCTACAACATCATCATCAAGAGCTAAACCAATAGATACAAGTGGTCTTCAACCTTTTACTGAAGTTTTGGCCAGTTTTCTTGATAATACTACTTTGAATCCACTAGTTGTTAATCATCTAGTACTCAATCTCCCTTTTCAACAGCAACCTCATAATCTAATACCTCTAGTAATGGCACAACCTACTTTTCCATTTCCTCTCCCAAGCCTTATAAATACTAATAAGCTCAAGAATATACCTGAAATTGCCCTTCCAAAGTTCTATGGCCTTGCAACTGAAGACCTTGACACTTTCTTGTTTGAATTTGACATACTTTGTCATAGTTTTGACTACAACACCAATGCCCATAAGCTCAAATTGTTTCCAGCAACAGTGAAAGAATCAAATCTATGATGGTTCATGAGCTTAGGAGCCAATGCAACAGGAACTTGGGATGAAATGCAAACTTTTTTTCTAGATAAGTACAAATATTATTGCAAAGCATTTGGTTCAAGAGGAGATGATGTCTTCAGGATATCATAGGAGGAAGAAACATTGGAAGACTATGTTTCACATTTCTTATGTACACTACAGAAGAACCCTCAGCATGTGATGTCTGAGGATTCACAAAAGCTAGTCTTTCTAAGAGGTGTGAATGATAACTATCTAGAAGCACTAGACCTGATGGCTAGTGGTGATGTATATCAAGCTTCCTGTGATGGCCTTAAGAAGATTTGTCTAAACTATTCAAGGTCAACCATGAAGAAAGATTGAGGACCTCATTCCACAGTCACTAAAGGAATTAGTCAAGGTATTTCAAAGATTGAGAAATCTAACCTATTGTCAGATTTCAAACAAGACATCATCAATGATGTCACTACACATCTTGACACAATGACTACAAATAAGAAGTATGCAAAAGCCAAGTTACAACTAGGTAAATATTCCCCTCATTGTCAGAAGTAAAAGAAGGATTGTCAATGTAAACTAGTTGTAAGCATGGAGAACCAACATCTTCCAACTAAGTACCTCAAGATAGATGGAGATGATGAGCAAGTATTTTTTTATTGCTCAACACTGACCATGGGCCCAATGTAAATGTATGCCTCAGGACCCTTTGCAAAATTTAAATTCATATGGTAATCAATGGAAAAACCATAATCCATAAGGTTCAAGTCCACAATATCAACCTAATTGGAATAATGTTGGGCAAAGAAACCTGCAACAATCCCGATGGCCTCAAAATTCCCAACCACCCTAGCCTAAAAAATAGAGTAACCAATGGCATAACTAATAAAACTACTAGAAAAACTAGGAAAACCAATGGCAAGCACCCCAAGGGAATTGGTAGTGTACAAACCAATGGAGGGGATCTCAATAGTGGCCCAACGAAAATACCAATACTCCACAATTACCACCTCCAGTTCAACAACCTACTCTAATGCCACCACCTGCAAATCCTAGACCTCAAAAGAAGACATAGTTACCTACACAACCTCAACCAAATCCAAATAGCCAATAGCCAATAGCCATAGCAGCCCATGTATAGTGTTGATGCTCAGCAATATCCTGCTTATGCTTTGAGTGTTGTAGATATACATCTGAGATCTAGTACAACTTTACTAGCACCTAAACTGCCTCTTATAACTAAAATACTAGATCCTCTTTCAACATCAGAACCCTTAGTTGCTGCAATGGTTAACCCAACCAATGTCACCATATCAACCCAAGCTCAACCAATAGTGGAACCTCCTTTTCCAGAAAAGTTTATACAAAGAAAACCTATACAAGCAAAGGAACAATCTTTTGATATTGTTGATCAGTTGAAGAACATACATGTCCAAATACCCCTATTCCAAGCCATTAAAGATGTTCTATTCTATGGAAAAGCCATTAGAGATGCTTGCCTAAAGAAGCCTGGAAGAAAGAAAAAGGACTCCACCATAGTCCATGTTGTGGGACAATTGGTTGACATCATGTTACGAAAGTTGATCACACCAAAATATTTTGATCCAATAATTCTAGTAGTGAATGTCAGTATAAATGGCCAGTTTGTTGAAAATGCTTTAATAGATCTTGGCATTACTATAAATGTCATGACCAAGGACACTATAAGGAAGTTGAGAATAGAAGGAATAAGGGCTACTCCAACAAATTTGCAACTTGAAGATAGTTCTACCATCACCCCTGATGGGATGATAAAAAACATAGTTGTAATCTTAGATTCTCTAGAGTATCCTACAGACTTCATGATTTTTATCTCCTAAAGTTAATCAATTTGTTTACCCTGGCATCCTAGGTCAACCATGGTTAGCCACAAGTGATGCAAATATAAGTTGTAGATTAGGGAATATGACCATATCCAATGGCCAAGAAACAAAGAAATTTTATTTAAATCCTTCAGCACAACCATTACCAGATTTGAGCACATCTATTTGGCCAAATTTAGGGTTAGAAGAAGATGACTTAAATTCTATAGTATAGCTCATGATTTTTCATAGACAATCCTTTCTAAAGTTGCAAGAGGAAGATTCAGTACTTCAAAGTATCCTTACTAGTAGCTGTGTGATAGAAAAAGATGTATCTAAAAGTTATGTGTTGGAATTAATCGCATATGAAGAATGTGATAAGAATTGTACTTTGCTCAAAGAACTTGACATTCTTTTTCAACTCTTACCATGTGAATTAGAAGCAAGTCTGATCTCTGAAGCTACTATGATAGAGTCTACCACTACTATTGAACTGTCTAAAGGTCATAATCTCCATGTTAATCCCAAATTAACACCCACATAGATGGAATAGTTAAAAGAGTTACTTCAAAGGCATGAAAAGGCCGTTGCATGGGACTATAGTGATATGAAAGAGTTGAGTCCTACATTGTGTACCCATAGGATATACATCAATCAAGGCTATCTACCACTCCATCAACCCCAAAGAAGGATAAATCCAAGCCTTAGAGAGATAGTTAAAACTGAATTGCAAAAATTGCTTGATGTTGGCTTTATTTATCCTATATCTAATAGTAGATGGGTGTCACCTTAGGTCATAATGCCTAAAAAGGGAGGAAAATGGAGAATTTGTGTAGATTATAGATAATTGAACAAGGCCACCAAAAAGGATCACTTTCCTTTACCATTTATAGACTAAGTTTTGGACACTAGCTGGAAAGAAGTATTTCTCTTTTCTAGATGGGTATAGGGGTTATAACCAAATCAGTATTGCTCTAGAAGATCAAGACAAAACCACATTTACATTCCCATGTGGTACTTTTGCATACCTTTTTTTACCATTTGGTCTATGTAATGCTCCTGCAACATTCCAATGTGATGTTATTAGCATGTTTGTTGATATATCACATGATTATATGGAAATATATATGGATGATCTCACAACATTTGGAGTCACTTTTGAGGAAGCAATGATGAATCTTGAAAAGGTTTTGGTAAGGTTTCAAGAACATGATTTGGCACTTAACAGTGAAAAATATTTCATGTTCATGCAAAAAGGTGTAGTGCTTGGTCATTTCATATTAGCTACAGGAATACAAGTGAATCCTACTAAGATAGAGGCAATTCAAAAATTACCCATACCTTTAAAATCAAAATATGTAAGATCTTTTCTAGGTCATGCTGGATATTACAGATGTTTCATAAGAGATTTTAGAAAAATAGCTAGTCCCTTGTATAAGTTACTCATAAAAGAAGCTAAATTAATTAGTTAGACATCTGAATGTGATGAAGCCTTCCTGTAGCTTAAGAAACTTCTAACTACAACAGTTTTACAAGGCCTTGATTAGAATTTACCTTTTCATATATATATATATATATATATATATATATATATATATATATATATATATATATATATATATATATATATATATATATTATGCCATAGGTGTAGTTCTAGCAGAACAATCTCAAAATCTTGAAAATGCAATCTATTATATTAGCAAGAGCCTTCATGGACCAGAATTAAACTACACAATGACAGAAAAAGAATTGTTAGCAGTAGTTTATGCCCTAAACAAATTTTGGCATTACATAACTGGTTATTCCATATTTGTTCATACTAATCATGCAACAATTAAATATCTCATGAATAAACCTACTATAACTAGAAAGTTAGCAAGATAGTTACTATTGTTGCAAGAATTTGATATAACTATTGTTGATAAGCCTAGATAAGCCAATGTTATAGCTGATTATTTATCAAGAATCCATCATGATGATACTGACACTACTTTGGTAGATGATGTGTTTCCAAATGAGCATTTATTTCATATTGCTGTTCAAACTCCATGGTATGTAGACATTGCTAATTACATTGTAGCTAATAAAATACCAGAACATTTTTGTTACAAGGAAAAGAAGTTGCTTGTAGAGAAAAGTTATTGTTTCTCTGGATAGATAATCTATTGTTTTACACTGGACCTGATCAAGTTATGAGAAGATGTGTGAGAGAGGAGGAGACATATGGCATTCTACATGCATGTCATAATGAACCATATGGAGGACACTTTGCAAAAAAAAGAATAGCCTTAAAAATCTTGACAACTGGTTATTATTGGCCTACACTTCACAAATATGTAGCCAACTATACACAGAAGTGTGATAAGTGTTAAAGGATGGGCTGACCAACAAGAATAGACAAAATGCCTCTTAACCCTCAGATGGCGTTAACACCATTTGACAAATGGGGCATGGACTTCATTGGTCCAATTGATCCTCCATCTAATGGAAATCCTATATTCTTGTGTGCACTGATTACCTGACAAAATGAGTTCAAGTCAAAGCCATGAAGCATGCTCATGATAAAAAAGTTGAAGCATTTTTGTATGAAGAAATTTTTACCCACTATGGTGTACTCAAAGAGCTAGTCACTGACCAAGGTGCACAATTTACTTCTAATATGATCTCAAAATTAATGAAATAGTATAACATTAGGCACCAGAAATCTAGTCCTTCTCACCCTCAAGCTAATGGACAAGTAGAGGTCACAAACTATGAACTAGAGCACATTCTAACAAAAATAGTTCATCTACATCGTAGGGATTGGACTAGTAGATTACAAGAAGTTGTTTGGGCTTACAAAATAACATAGAAGACTACTACAAGATTCACAGCATTTGAGCTCTTGTATAGAAAGGTAGCAATACTCCCCTTACTTTGAGAACTACACTAGAGCTAGAAATTGAACTTCCTGTAGCACAAAGAGAACGTCTTTTGCATCTTAACTCTTTGGATGAAATGTGAAAAGATACTTTTGAATGTATTAAAATTATATAGAAAAAAAGAAAACAATGACATGATTCTCATATTATTAGTAAACAATTTCAAATTGGTGACTGGGCACTATTATATGATTCCAAATTTAAAGATATGCCAAGCAAGCTGCAGACTAAATGGTTGGGTACATATGAAATTAGTCATGTCTTTGATAATGGAGCTATTCAATTAACTACCATTGATCCAGTACCTTTCAAATTATTAGTCATTGGTCATAGACTCAAGTTATATAAATGGCCCCAACTAAAAGAGGACTTCCCACAACAGTTGCCAAATTCAAATACAAACAAGGTAACTCTTCCTGCAGTCGAAGGTGTCAACCTTCTGCTTGCCACTCTTCAACACTAATTTCTTTGTGCATGCTCATAATAAAAACTTTATGCCCACATAAAGTTCCAAATTTCTCCATTCACTTTCTCATTCCATCTCATTTCTTTACCTTCCACCCATCCACCTCATCTCATTTCTTTACCTTCCATCCACCCACTTTCCATGTCATCAATTTCTCATGCTTTCAATAAACCTCACGAGATGATGATGGATACTGTCACTGCTAATATCACTTTTTCCACCTTTTGTTATGTGCAACAATCAATTAATAGGTATAAGGTTTTCAAATTATAATTCATTTATAGTCTACAAATTTCATCAATTATATTTAATATTGCATTCTTGATATTATGATAGCATTATGCCATTTTTCTACCTCATACTAAATCTAACAAGTGTGAACACTTGTCCTTATTTTGTAGGGGTAAGCGAAGGTTACTAAAACCCAATGACTACATTTATTCATAAAGATTTTTCCAAATCTTCATATTTCCTTTATTACACAAGTGGCTAGGTGTTGTACCCCTTATTTTTGAATGATTTTATTGTCAGGCTGTGATTTGACTTGTGTTTAAATTTTAAGTGATCTGAACCCCATTTTCGGATGATGTTCGCACACTTCCATGATTTACTCTCATTAAAGTCATTATTGCTCATAAAAAATCATTATGACATTAGTTACCTGTCAAATGAAATGTGAAATGGTCTATAAAACAACAAAAGAAGCCTAAATTTGTAAGGGGGAAATAGTTAAGTAGTGAAGACAATGAAAATGTTAAAGAAGAATGGGTGGAAAATTATAGAGGCAAGAACTAGTGGAGCATACCATTTTTCTCTTAGATGTAGAAGTTGTGAGGAGGTTTAATGCATGTAGCTGGTTAGGGTACTTTTTAAGTTTGACTGCATATGATGAAGAAGCAGCCACAAAATTCACAAGGATGTATAATGAAAGGGAAGATTTTGTAAGGGGCTTAACAGTGGTTGCTACAGAGGAACATATAGTAGAAGTTACTAGGTTACTAGTGATAGGAGAACATTATCCCAACACTCATGATGTAAGATCAGCCAGAGCTCAATTTTACATGCCAATCGACCCTCAGATGGACATTACCAAGCAAGGTTGTAAAAGAATGACTCTTCTACTGCCATACAACAAACTAGCCATGCACATTATAAGGTTCCTCACATGCAAAGATAGATTTTCATATTTACATGCACATCATTTTAAATTGCTCAGTTGTATAAGGCATAATCATCTAGTTAATGTTCCCAATTTCTTGTACAATATGTTGTGTATTAGTGTGGAAAAAAATAAAAAAGGAAAAGACAATTTTGTCATCCATCATGCCCTAATTAAATTACTCATAGAAAGGTCACTTAGGGATGTTTCTCCCCTATCATGGGCAAAATTTGTCCAAGCCAAAACCTTACAACCTTAGGCTGCCCTTCATGAATAGCCTAGTGAAGAGAATGTAGTTCCCACTAATGAACCTACTGAACAAAGCAGTCGAGAAGTTGAAACCAAAAATGTGAAAATAAATGTAAAATAAAATGTGCAAGAAAATGTGAAAGAGACTGTGCCTTCAACTGTTCAAGAAACCCAGAAACCTACCTCTAGCCGAACAAAGAGAAAACAAAAGTTGCAAGAAGAAATCTTTGTTTGAGTAAAAGAAGAGCCAAACCCTATAGTCATGAGGCAAAAGAGAACTAAGAAGCATCCTATAGTAGTTACTCCTATAGCAAAGACACTAAAAGGAAGAGGTAGGCATAAGGCTATGATACTAAAAGAAACCTTTGTAAGAAGAAGTCATAAAATGAGAGGACAAATTTTCAAAGAATTCCCCTCATCCAAGCTATCTACTAAATAATCCTCTATATAGATTGTTCCTGATCACTCTCCTCCTCACCCTAAAATTGAAAACATTCCTAAAAACCCTAATAAGGAATGTAGGGTTGAGGTTAATGAAAATTCAAATGATACCCCAGTAGACCAACTAGGTACTTCAAGCTGTAGGGATGAAATAATTCCTGAGCAAGTTTATCCAAACACTACCCCGGTTCCTTATAAATCAACATGGTTTATTGATATTGTAGAACAATTACAGAGGGAACTGAGAAAGAGGAAAAGAAACCATGAGGAAGATAATGGTTCCATTACACTGCAAAAACTCCTTTTTTAGTTGTTTGGACAACATATGTTTGCGAAGGCCTTATGGGAAGAGGAGAGGAAAAGAATGAAGAGATACATAGTGTCTCTGAATGTAGAAATTATAGATTTGAAAGAGCAATTGGCAAATCAAAAACAAAGGATAGATCATGCCCTCAAATTGGCTGATCAAACACTTGCTTGTAGACTAGCACCATGAATTTATGCTCTCTATTTAAAAGACAATTTCTCTTATTCCAACTCATGCTAACCCTTAAGAGTATAAATGCAGAGTTTAAACAACCTAGGAATTTTATCGTTTATATCAAACTCTTCCATTGTGGCAGCAATATTTGCTTTGTGAATTATATGTTCATAATTTTGTTATCCCTTTAGAAACCCAATGGAACCCTTTACTATATATAGGGGATATACATTTAAAAGCATTGATTTCCTAGATGTCTAATGAAGAAAACTATGACAGGTAGCTGAATAATTACAAAGATGAGGAAAGGACAAAACCCTTGCCATTAAGAGTCAAAAGTAGCAAACTAGAAGAAGCTCCTAGGGACTATTTTAGGTTAACTTATGGGGATAAGAACAAAGGAGTAAGGGATAGAATCTTTACTACCAAAGTCAAGGCCTATGCTGATTATGAGAATTTCCCTACTTTACTTTCCAGAGAGCTATGGCCGGTGCTAGAAGTAGATGGGCTAGATTACTTGAGTCACTTAAAAGGTCAGAGCCACATAGTCCCATCAACTTCGAAGCTTCCCTTCACTAAGCTTTAAAGTATCTAGAGCTAGGAAAATAGGCTAGACTAGAATTATGTTGCCTACTCACTATGCAACCTCCAATGCTCATGTGGCCTTTATATGACATTAATGCTGACAGACTTGACAAGCTATAGGAGAAAAACAAAATGGAGGTTTGGGAAAGAACATGATGATTCTATTACACCTTCAAGAGTAGTAGGAAAGGAAAGGCAAAAGTGGGGAATTCAGATCATTGACTAGGAAATGACATGCTTGAGGGCAAGCATCAGTTTACAAAGGGGTAGATGATGAGGCTAATTATTGCCTCTATTTCATGATAGTTTTTAAACACTTTGTTAATACTCTATTTATTTTCATCAAAATATTTGTGGATCTATATTTACCTAAACCAATGATTAACCTATGGGTAGATAGTATGTCATCTTTTTCCAATATCATATATATGATGCAGTATTTCATATAATTATCAAAATGTGTGTTCTTATATTTGAATTAAATTTGAAAATGCTTATTTGCAATTATCTCTGCATTATAACTAACCTGTTAGCAATTAAGATGAAAGATGATTGGAAGAATTCAAAGATGAGCATGAAGATAGCCAATAGCATTCAAGGAGAAAAGAACAGTGAGGTGTAGCCATGGTGGAGGAAAGTCATAATGGTTCCAAAGGACACAACAGTGAGTATGGAGGAGCTATGAAGACTTACTACATTCTCTGCATTTATTCCTATGGCAAGCAGATGTTTGGACTTTATTATTCATGCCTTAAGCCATTATCTCTTCTTCTCGCCTTGAGTTGTTATTTTCCTTCTTTCTCTCCTATGAATTTATAGCTAGGTTGTTTACTTTTTTGTTTCAGAATAAGCATCGATCTCCTACATATAGGAATTGGACCAAGTGTGTTAGTTTAGTTAGAAGGAAAGAGTTTATGAGAACAAACTGTTAACTTTTACAGTAAATTGTGTTTTTATAGTTCTATGTGTTGTTTCCATGTAATGAATTTTTGAAATATAACGAAATAATTTTTGGCTTCTATCCTATGTTAGTAGATTAGTTGAAGCTAACCAAGGGGGCCCACTTGGAAGGTGGATTAGATTAGGATAGTATAGATTTATTTCCAAGCATTTTTAGTATTGTAGGTAGAAGTTGTAAGTCCCTTCATTTGGCATCACACTTCGTGAATGTTCCTATAGCATCTATGAGAATAGTTATAGTGGATGAATTGAGTTGAAATTATTGTTAACCTTTCATTGTATTTCTAGTATTCATAGAGTTAAGTGTGTTAGTTTCCTGCAACAATACTGTAAGTTCTTTTCCTTGCATTTTACTTTCCTATAGCATAAGCATAGTGACTCATTAAGAGACCTAGTGCACATATTGTGCCGACCATTTCAAGTATATGTCCCTAGGTTGACAATAGTAAATGCACCTCATAGTGGGAAAAATAGTCCTTAGATTGAATACATTATTCTTAAGCATGGCACAGAGCATGACTATGATACACCTATTGTGAGGCGAACCACTTACTTCCACCTAACTACTATTAACCTTACACTTTATCCATAACATAATTATTTGGTTTAGCATCTAAAATCCTAACTTTATTTACTTGTGTTCCTATTTTACTAACCCCTTTTTCCTAACTCTGTACCTTTAACATGTAATTACACATGTCTAAACCCAACCTTGAACTACCATTTAAATCTCTACATTCTCCTAGGTGAATTCCCATGTCTTAGGGTCATGTGCCCCTTTTCCTCCTTCCAAGTGATGTGACATTGGTCTCATCACTCCCCCCCTTCTAGGCACCTAAGTGAAAATCTTGGGCAACATTTAAACATAGGTGGCTTTACCTTTTACCAAGGATGGAGGTGACTAATACCAAAATTTGTTGACATGTGTCAATGAAAATCTTTTTTCAATGTGCCCAAAAGGTTTACAAAAAGGTGATGGTGCCTAGGGATGTGGGGACCACTGTCCCCTTCACATCCTAATCCCTAATTTTCTTGACTTTGAACGTGGCACCTAGGGTGTCATATTCTAATCTGTATTTAAGTCCTTTTTGATAGAGGTTTAGTACAATGCCATATTTCTTTAGTTTTTTTTTTTTTTTTTGCAAGGGATTCTAAGAATATTCCTTTGAATATTTTATTGGACTATAATAGGGAGGGATTCATTTTCCCATTCTTATACATTTTCTAGAGAGTTAAAATGCATCTACAATATATTCTCCCTTATGGGTGAACCCACAATAGTGGGTTACACTTTTTCGGAGGAATATATTCTCCCTTATGGGTGAACCCACAATAGTGGGTTACACTTTTTCGGAGGAAGAAATTCCTCCAAACAAGCGCGGGTCCGAAAAATTACCCGTATAGTTTCGATAGAAGCTCTTTTTCAAAGTTTCGATTGAAACTAATTACTTTCGATAGAAAGTAACTATCGATCGAAACTAACCGCGCCGAATAGTTTCGATTGAAACTTAAGTAAAGTTTTGATCGAAACTTGGAACGCAAGTTTCCCCGCAGTTTTAAAGTTTTGATCAAAACTTTACTTAAGTTTCGATCGAAACTATGAAACCCGCTAGCATAAATAGCGGCGCACTCGGATTCTCTCCTCATTATTTCGATCGAAAGTTGGAGAGAGACTGGCATCCGCTTTATCGACCGTCTAAAAAAGGTATGAAACATTTGTTTTTTCCTTTTTTCTATTGTTTTAGTTAAAATTTATATATTTTTCGTATATTTTATTGTTTTTTATATATGTTTCTTTGTATATTTTATTTTACTATTCATGCTTAAGCCTCTAATGTTATTATGAATCTCTAAATGCACAAATAAGATTTTTGTAAAGATAATTTTCATCTATATTAGATCTAAGTATATAATATTATCTTTTAATTTAAAGTTTATTTTAAAATTTATTATTTTAGATGTTTTGAAATGTATTTAATTTATGTATTTATTACAATGTTGAATGATTAGATTAGATGTAAATTTATTGTTTAAGTTACATGTAATTTTACAAATAAATATAATTTTGACTTAGAACCATATAACCTTGACCTATAACCATATAACCTTGACCTAAAACCATATAACCTCAACCTAAATTCATTATTTAAACTATAATCATGACCTAACCATATAGTTGTGTACAATAAAACCCAAACATATATAAATAAGTACTTAATCACATAACAACTCGCCAAGGGATCCAAACAAAAAACTTCTAATACTATTTAAAATAATTTTACTTAAATTGTATTGTACTTTGTTTCATGGATCGAAAATGGATGATGTAAACTATTTTATAAATGTATATTCTTTCAGCCTTTCATACCCTGTGACATGTACAGTGGATGATTGTGCATTCCGAATTAATTTGCCAAGTGGCATTCAGAACAAATGTATATAAATTATTTAAATGGATTGAACTGAAGTCTAGTTAATATTATTTCATGTGGATGTGTTATTTATTTTACTTTTAGTACTTATAATTATTTAAAAATGAAATGTAAATGTGCTCATTAAGGAATTTGCAATCTCTTATGTTTTTAATAATTGTAAATTATTGTATGTATGTTATTGTTTGCTTAGTAAAACTTTTGATTAGTTCTTTGGATCCCTTGGCTAGGCCTCATTTAGAATTAACTATAATGTCAGTTTGTAAATTGAATTTAAAAATAATCTAAGTATATAATTAACTATATTATAATTCAATCACATGTCTTAACTTGGGTCCAGATCCTAAATTAAATACATATATAAGAATGTCAGAGATTAATTTGCATCTAGGTAAGAATATAACATACATATACATACATAAGAATGTATATAACTTAGAATGTGTATGACCTAAAGAATATATGTTACAACCTTTAACTAATAAAAGTTAATTATAAGAACATAACTTGATTAAATAATATAAAAGTTACATAAAAAAATGTACATCATATAATCTAATGTTCATGTAAAGATTAAATATATTTAACTTAAATTTTAAGTCTTAAGTTCCTTAATGCTAAACAGTAGCCCTATATTATACTAAACCTGGTCATAATCCTAACTGCAAAACCCTTTAATCATAAATTATAACCCCTAATCTTAGATGCACACTTGAAACCATAAAACTTTTCTAAATCTCAATTTGAACCCTAGAGGTCTAAATGATAAACCCCAACATTAAATAGTAAATCATATTAATACTTGATCCTAACTTTAATTATATAAATTTATTTAAACTATGTGTTAAAACCATATTCAAAATTTTTATTGCTAATACAAATCCTAACCCTCAGAATCATACTTCTAGTTCAACATGATGTAAACCCATACCCTAACCCTCTAACCATACTTCTAGCAATGATCATGTACAAACCTATAAGCTATAATCATAAATGTTAAACCATGACCCTAAATTATACTAAACCCTAGAATCAAGATGTATGTACACTAAGATCCTAAAATTTGTTAAATTTAAATGCTAAACTCTAATTTTAAAAGCTAGCTAGATATAAACTAATTTAAGTACTAAACCATTATTCTAACCCTAATCATAAATTATAATGGTAAGTTCCCTTATACTAGATGATAAGCCCCAACCCTTATCCTAAATTATAAGCCCTAATCATAATCCTAGATCCATAAATTTAAACCCAGTTGTACAAACCATAACCCTAAAAATAATACTAATACCAATGTCAACCCATATCCTAACCCTATAAATAGTACTAATAGAAATGTAAACCCAATGTACCCTAACCCTAGAATCATAACTATAACCCTAAATCCTAAATGCTAACTTGCCTACTTTACTAACCCTAATTGATCTAGACTATAATTTCTACTCAGGTACTTGGGACCTCCGACCACATGATCCTAACCCTTTAATCGTGGTCTCAATCCTAAATCATAGCCCTAACCATAATTCTAACTCTAACCCTAAACCTAAAACTAAAATTTAATTATCCAAACCCTAACCCTAACCTCAAGATCTTAAAATTTAATTTCTAAACCATTATATTATAAATGATAATTTACGGGCTAAATCATAAGATTATATATATATAATCCATGCATATCATATCAAAAGAATCATATAGAAATGTCATTTATGACAAGTCCATCATATCAAAATATCAAAAAATGAGTGATATCATAATTTAGCATTATATCTTAATATTTAACACTAAAATAAACTAACCCCTGGGTCAACCTTAAACCAAATTGAATATATCAAACTAGATTGAAAGGTAACCCTGGCCCTTAACTAATTAATATCATGTGCACGTGTATATATATATATATATGCACACGTATGCATGTATATATACACATGTGCATGATAGATCTATATGTGCAAATATGCATATCATGTACATGTATATACACATATATCTATATATACATATATATGCACATATTTAAACTTCGTGGACCTAAATTACATCTGAGAAGTTTATGTGCACACATATGTCTAAAACCTTTGAACATTCAATCTAACTTAGATAGATATATAACTTGCACACATGTAGTTCTTAAAAGGTCCCTGAGTTACAAACATTATATATATAACAACATATGTGTTTTAAAATTTAGTTTTCTTTTAAGGTATATGTTCATTTAAGTTTTAGGACTTATATACATATATATATATATATATATATATATATATATATATATATACACACACACACACACACACACATATATATATATATATATATATATATATATATATATATATATATATATGTAGACATGTACGTGCATGTTTAATTTTATTAAAACAATTTAGATACAAGTTTTTTAATTTTGTCAAATTGTACATACATATATTTTAATATAAATTTCAAGTTTATTAAATTTCATACATTTTAATTTTAATTTTCAAGTTTACACATTATACACGCACCTACATTGTACATTGACATGGCTGATCAATAGCCTTCTATCCCCCCCGAGCAGCCTGTCCCCCTCGAGCAGCCTATACCTGGGCCCGAGTAGCCTATCCCGAGCCCTAAGCAGCAGCCTATACTCAGGCCCGAGAAGCCTATCCCAGGCCCTGAGCAATAGCCTATCCCCCCTAAGTAGCATCATGTCCCCCGTGATCAGCTACCTATCCCACCTCAGGAGCTCTATGATCGCACTAAACAGGAGATTCATAGACTCCAGGAATCCCTGACTAGTGGCACATGCTCCAGTGTTTATAGTGGTACATGCTAGACTATCTTACGTAGCCTGACATATATTCGAGATGAGATTCATGGCGCTACCCCATATTCTGCACATACTATATAGGTTATCCTTGATAGTAAGAGACGAGAGGTCTCCTCTAGTCTTTCACTCCAGGAGGTGCAGGGCTTGGTGCCCAAAGATGTCCTGAAGAGGGAATGTTTCCCTCATTATCTTTCACAAAAGTATGTGAAGGGGTATTCTCCCCTTAAGTGTATAGATCCATAGATGGCTACATTGATATACCCACGCTTCCTTGCTGCCCATGGTCATTATCCAAATAACAACCAAATTCCACTCTATTTTGCCCGACAGCTTTATGCAGAGGTTCGCTTACACAGGGCGGTGAACTACACAGATTTACCAGGACATTTAGGATAGGGGCGTGGTAGATTGGCTGATAGGCAGCCAAGTCATCCCCCACTAGCACATAGATCGATTGTCAGAGAGAGGGCACCTACTATTTCCCTTGTGTTAGGTCCATCAACTGATGAGGCCATGCATACCACTCAGTTATGTGGGGTCCTTTAGGGAGTTAGAGAGATTGTAGCAGCTATCAGATCTATTTCGAGTGATGAGGTTGGTCAGTATTTGATGTCTCATCGGCATTCCAGATCATCATCCTATGCTTCATCTTCAGGAGACTTGTATAGTGCAGCAGGCATCCCTTTAGTGGCTAGCTTAGAGGGTCTCACTGGAGTGTTGGCACGAGATACTATGATTGGTTTGGCTGAGGATTTATTAGATACATATAGATTTGTATCAGAGCATCTTGGCATACCCATATCAGATGTTCGAGGTCGTGTCCATGGTAGTACTAGGACACATCCTCAGCCATATTCCTCTCATTGATCAAGTAGTGGTCATGGTGGTAGTGCACATGATGATCCATCTAGTGACCACTCTTTTGCTCCATAGAGACATATACATACCACAGACCCTTCAGCCAGTGTTACAGTGCAGGCTCAGAGTTCAGATGTGGGCCTTGATGATGTTGATTTGAGCTTGTCGACCACAGGGTGGATGGACTTGTTGACACGTGATGATTCTACTTCTATGCCATCTCATGTACATAGTCCACTTGGCTCATCATTATTAGGACATGTGCCAGTCACCAACCATGGGGCCCGCGTAGATGCAGAGATTGAGCTTGATGCGACACAACAAAATTTGGATGCATTAGTGGACACGATCAATGCTAGGCAGTCTAAGTATTATCAGATGCCACCATCTACACAGGTAAAAAATATTTCAAGTTCATGTTAAAATTTCAATCATTTCAAACTAATTTAATTTAGACATGTGCATGTGTGCACATGTACATGTATATCATGCACGTAGATTCAAATGTAATCATGTAGAGAAATTTTAATTTGATGTATTGCCCGTGCACGTGTACAATGTAGGGGGACGTGCCTATTTTTACTCCAGCTTTGATGCCAGATCGTGTACGTCGTCGAGACTCATTGGATGATGTCAGTAGTGGACAGGTAATGTTTATTTATGTTTTGATTAAATACATGTAAATGTATTTCAATATCACTTTCTCTTGATTAAATGTATGTATGTATTGATATCACTTTCTCTTGAATTTATATATAGGGGTCAACACATCCTAGTGAGCACCTTGATACTAGTCAGTCTTCAGAGTGCATTGTGAGGAGGCGTGGTGATGATAGTCCTGCACGTGATGATCTATAGTTTTTTTTATCTAGATGATTTGTTGTAGACTTTCATCCAGAGAGACATTCATATATGTTAGATAGACACTTTATATACACACATGATGCATGTTATATTTATATTTGATTTGATATAGATGTACCTGGATTTACATGTCTACATGTGTGCACACTATATTTATATTTGATATTATCTTCTGATAGATTTCTAGATAGATACATGTTTTTGTTATTTGTTCTCGAGATGATTGATACATGTTGCATTATGTTGTGGAATCTAATTTACATACTAGATCTAGATCTAGTATATTATAAATTGTTTCTATCTAAGATATGTAAGTAATTTATTTAGATATGTACGTGTATGTTTAATATATTGATTAAATTTAGATATATATATATATATATAAATAGTTCATGTAATTTAAATGTTTGGTAATATATTGAACATGTATTAAATGTTAAAGTATCAGGTAATTAGTTGTACATAATTCCTAACTCGAGTAAATCTATAGAACTCATCCCTTTTATTTGTACACATATCCTAGAATTTTATCCCCTTAAGCCCAATATTGTAAAATTCAAGTCCAACTTAAAACATGTACATGTTCAAAATTTAGTTTAAACAAATTGCAATTTGAACTTGAAAGCTCACATGTCAAGTAATTAGTTAAATCGAAAGCTCACATGTCCTAAAATTGAAAGCACATGTCCTAATTAGTTAAATTGAAAGTGTACATGTGTTCTAAAATTGACAAGTTAAATGAAATAGAAAGCTCAATATAATAGAAAGTTAAATAAATTCTTGCATTGAGTTAAAAATGAAAGAGTAAACATTCAATTTAGAAAATTAGTTATTGGACACCAAATTTCAAATTGTTCAACACAATTTGAAATAGTTTGAACCAAATTTCAAATTGTTCTTGAGTTACATTTCAAATTTTAATCATAGTGAAATTTTAATTCAAGTGCACACATGTATCCTAGGATTTTATCCCCTTAAGCCCAATGTTATAATTCAAGTCCAACTTAAAACATGTACATGTTCAAAATTTAGTTAAACAAATCGCAATTTGAACTTGAAAGCTCACATGTCCTAAAATTGAAAGCTCACATGTCAGGTAATTGGTTAAATTGAAAGCTCACATGTCCTGAAATTGAAAGCACATGTCCTAATTAGTTAAATTGAAAGCATACATGTGTCCAAAAATTGACAAGTTAAATGAAATAGAAAGTTCAATATAATTAATTTTACAAACTCCTAATTTCATCCTCTTAAGACAAGTGGTGTTCGAATTTCTTTCCCTCAAGGTGCACATGTCAAGTAATTAGTGTACACACATGTACATATAAGTTCATAATTTCTATAATTAGTTACTTTAGAAAATTCAAAATGAAAGAGTAAAAGTTCAATTTAGAAAATTAGTTATTCCACAAAATTTCAAATTGATCAAATGATTGTTCAACCAAATTTCAAATTGATCATGAGTTACATTTCAAATTAGGAGTTGTTTCTATCTCATATCAAGTGGATCAACTCATTCTTGGATAACATTTAATATTTTCTCATGATCATCAATATGGAGCCTCCACTTACATATTCCAGGTCCTTTGATTGGATGAAGAGTTAGACCAGTGGCAATAACATGGTTACTATATTGATATACCTTATTGTTAGGTTGATAATCGGTGAAATGAATCCCACTTTTAAGTACTTTTATTTGCTTCAAATATGTTCCTTGTACAACAACAAAACTTGCACATGTACACATTTAAAAAATACATCAATCTTGAATTTAAGTCAAAGAATTTGAATTCATTAAAAATATAGATACTTGACATACATATATACATAATTCAACTATATACTAACCTGTGGGAAAAAAAATTTCATCACTTATTTCAGTCTTTGTTAGCTTCTCTCTTTCCATGGTGCAACGTAATAAATAATAGCTAGCAGCTTCTACATTTTCCGATTCTGCTATGACTGCAAAAACATTTCCTACACAAACTTATATATGTCAAAATTTTGGATACATGTCATTTACATAAGTACATATATATAATAAAAATTAACCAAAATTATGAAAAATGTATACATGTACATGATCCAGATATATATATAGTTCATACATACCAACTCTAATCAATCCTGAAATATGGTTATAATCACTAGAAATCAATGGAATATCATCATAGTTTTCATCCTCAAACTCATTCGTATTAATAACATCTAGTGGCACCAAAGTCCATTCACCCACATATCCACTTTCTTGATTAATGCAACCACCATAGTCTTCATCAATACAATTAGGACAAAAACATGAGTATTCTCTTGTATACAATGACCACACATTACTATTTTAACTCATGACTGAATGCAAAGATCGTGTCTTCTCTACCCTCTTCCATGCATGCATTGATCTTCTATCAACACCTGAATGTGTACACAAGGTCCATAATTTAGTTAGAGATCATCTAAGGTAACATATTAAATATAAATTTAAGATTCAATTTAAAAATATGAACAAATTAATTTATATATACCTGATACCTCCCAAAACACTCTAAATGGTATGACTCGATCCGCTTCTGATGATGTGTTATCTATATTTGTTGGCACTGAAAAATGTGTTTTGCACCACTCAACCACATCATGAGCATTATTAATGTGATATCCTTTATAGTCCATTTGATACTTTCTTAAAGCATGTTTGATACAAGCTCCTGCACCATCATGCTCACCCTTTCCATGTCCACTCTCAAAAAAACTCCAAATGTGTGGTATATTAAGGTATCGATGATATCTACATAATGCATAAAATGGTCTAGCTGATTTAAATTGTACTGCACATCCATCTGACCATACCAAATGTTTTTCTATTTTAATTTTTTTTTTTCAAATATTCAAAAAATGTCTTAAAACAATGTTCCACAAAATGTGTGTCATGTTCTTTGTCATCACTAATATAAAAGTGATACTCTTTTTTAATGACTCGTGCTTGATTTGTACTTTCCACACCATCCAGATCAATTTGTGCATGTCGATAAGACACTTGAACCATAATAGTAACCTGCTCTGTATAGTAGTATTTTGCTTGAAGTTGTTTTTGAGATACGAAAGAGTAATTCTCTGCAAAGTCAACAACAAATAGAATTGTTCCAAGTGGGAAAGTTTCTCTTAGTGTTTGAAATTGTTCTGCTTGCCACTTAGCAAAAAATGCATGGCATATATATGGTTGAATCAATTTACGAAAATTTGACATAAATTCTCCAGCCGATATCTCATCCTCTACATATTCTAACCTTGTTGATTCTTTTCCATCTTTTGTTTCTGACTTTATGTACTTATATCTCTTACATTTTACCATCCTTGTCGTATTAGTATCTTCTTCTCTCAAAGGAAATTTAGTCAAGTTACCACATGTTTCACAAGTTCCTCTTATGCAATCTATTTCACGGACACAATCATTTGGTTTGTCACATAAGATTGATCTTATGAATTGACTCGGTCATTTAGGAAAAGTATTTTGAGAAGTTTCACCACTTTCTTCTATCATCTTTCAAAACCCTTCATAGTATAGATCAAATTCAACATGATATTGACAACAACATGTTTCAAAAGATTTATTTATCTTCACAAAATAGGGCTTCAATCTTTCAAACATTGTTTGTCCAACCTTTATGTTAGGATTTAAATTACAAAATGAGAGATACAATTCATGTTGAGTGACATCCAACCAATGTTTTGCATGTTGAATATATTCCTTAGGCCCAATCCTCTGCTTGATGATATCTCTTCTATTTGGTGAAGGACAAGTATTATCAATCCAAAATTGAATAACTAAGTTCTTAACTGTTTCCCCAATCATGTCAAATCAAGGAGCTCTACACATTAGTGCCCAGTTGCCTTCTAATGTACTATCATTCAAATTGTTTCTCCTTTTCAGATAATGTAGTACTGTCTTCCGACTATACCTGAAATGAGATGATAATGAAGAGATCTGTCTATTTTGGGATGTTTTCTTATTTAAAATAGATGTTAGTATCACTCTTTGTGCAATGGATTTATCTACAGATCTAGTTTTTTTCCCAATGGAATGTAACCCTTCCTTAACACTTTCAACAATATCTTTTTCTAGTTTAGAAGTCCTCATCTTTTTTATACTTGTATCTATACCCAATAGTCTCAGTGGCTCTTTTAATTCATCTTTGAGAAGTGAAATTGATAATAGTTGAGTTTTCTCCACTGTTGATAGATTCTCAAATTGTGCAATTATGTCTTTAGACTTTTTATTCAATTTCCTCTTCGTAGTATGTGTAGGTTGATTAGCATATTCTCTCAATGTTTCCACATCCATTTCAATTAAATGATATATGTTTCTATGATTAATTTTTCTCTTCAATCTTTGAGCTAAATTAACATTCTCATTTGTTGTTTGATCTCAGGCTGCACAAGAAAAAATGAAACAAAGTCTTAAGATACAATCTCTTTAGGGGATATATATGTATACATATATACACGTTCAACTCAAGAGTGAAATATTATGTACTTGATTAAATTATCTAACCTTCAGATGGTCCTTCTTCAATATCCATTGCTTCATCTTCAATTTCCTCATGTCCAACATTTTCATCATCTACTAGAATTGCACGTGCACGATATAACAAATAAAATCAAGTAAGTTTATAAGGGGAAATATCGCTCACTAAATTTAAAAATTTAAGATATAAAGTTTGATAGAGACCTAGAATTCTAGAAAGATCTATATTATATACTTGCAAGAGATGCACATGTACCAGTTTGAACTTGGGACGAACCTTCTCCAATGTCGATAGGTTGTCCTAGTTGACTACGTCCTAAATAAATTCATTTATTTAATTTTAATCATAATCTAATAAACCTCAATGGACTATAAATTATTAACATAATTGAATAAACAAGGTAATTCCCATGCTAAATAAATTCATAATTTAAATTTATTCATAATGTAATATTCACCCTAAGGACTAATATGGACATAATTGGATAAACCCTAATGGCCTAAATATGAACATAATTTCAAATAAACTCTTAATATTAAGTTAATATAGTAATGCTAATTTTAGATAAATATGATATTCCTAATTGGATTTAAACGCTAATCCTAACTAAATAAACTAATTAAATACATTGGAAAAAAGATTGTGCATGTGTACCTGATCTAAGATAGTATCTTGCTAGCATTTTTTGACGATTTTCATCTTCTTGTTCCTTATTTCTTCTTCGTGCATATTTACTTGCTCTTTTATCTTTATTGCCCATGTCGTAAATTCTTCCTCCAAAATTCAAAAATAGGTTGAAGTTTGTCAAATATTTCTTTCTACCCAATTCAAAAGCCAATAACTTGATTTCACATAAATGCAAATTGTAAAAAATGAAACTCATATTTATATACAAATTTATTTATTTTTAAAAACCTCTTTATTAGCCGACTAGGGAAAAATCCTAAGGAATCGACTAGAAAAACACCCCTATGGTCTGCTTCTAAGGGGTTAACCCACTTTCCTAGTAAATGAATTTTTAAACTATGTCATATGAGGAATTATTTTCTTCTATAACAACTATGATGTCAAGGGAGCTTATTTGATGATGAGATGATGTGATTTCTTACAACTATATAGTCTAGGGATTCATTGGTGATAGATAGTCAAATTTTTACACACTGCCTATATTATATAGATCAACCATAAATGTTTTCTAAAAGATGAATACACTCATCAATGAGATTATTTATTTTTGAAGCAAATTGAATCACTTTCTATGCATACACATGAACTATTACAAATATTATTTTTCCATTGCATCAAAATACATAATAGAGAGCCTTAAATGAAATCAGTCCAATCTACATTAAATAATCATTACATTATTTCTCTCACATGAGAATTCCATAGGACTTATTGATCGAATACAAAATCTAGGCAAGAACAATGAGCCAATTTACATGAATTCAATATGGTTCTCCATAATATTAGATAATCTTTTACATGGAATAATATTTTTACTTCCTACACAACTATGATAATGATACAATCTTTCTTTTGTAGAGATAACTATTTACATAACCTCAAATTTCTCTTTACACATTTACAACAATATACAATAATAAGTGAATCCCTCTTACATTACAAGGAACAACAATGAAATTTTGATATCACAACACATTACAAGATGACATGGAAAATGTTGGACTCTTCACAACACTTGATTCTTCAACACTACCAAGGCTGAAACCCTAATCTCTTCATAGGATTCATTTGCACAAAACTTAGAACCATGGAGGCTCACCTCCCATCCTAGGCCTCAAAAGAGGCCACCCACCAGTTTGGGGAAATGAGGTTCAAACCAGGTTTCATTCCAATCTTACAAATGCATATACATCACATTATAACACTTGAACAATTCCATCCCAATGGTATTTTACAATGGTTCACCAATAGAACCTTGAACATAGGGTGAAGATGTGATTTTCAAATCGATACTTGCCATATCAAACAATATTTGCAATAAACATATTTCATGCCCATTCGGGGCTTTCACAAATCAAAAAATTACATGCCCTTTTTGAGCTATAACAATCCTCCTCTAAACACTCTACCATCACGTTGTAGCTTCCTTGGAGCCCATACACCATAAAATTCCTTTCTACATTAGACTTCCCTTATCACCTCAACAAGATATGAATTAATATGGCATAAAATGGAGCCCATACCCCAAGGTTCTCAAATACATTTTCAAGCCCAACTAACCCCTTCACCCTGGACTTCTCTTCCCTTCCCAAAGGGTGAGTTAAGCCCTCACACCCATAACAACACTCATGCACAAAATCATTGAAATTAAAAAGCAATGAAAATCCAAACTTCATGCTCATCACAACACAACACAACATGATACATGATGATACCACACATTTTCCTTACAATGGTATTCTCACTACTTACATTCACATAAATTTGATACCTAGATTCAACTTCAAAATGGAAGAAATTAACTACATGGAAAGAAACACCAACCTTTAATTCCTATGCAAAATGGAAATGAAAGGTTATAGAAGAGCTCCCTCTAAACTTCTAAACCCTAAGAATCTCCAAAGTTAGAGAGTGGGTGAACACCCACTAGTTTGTCCAAGACCACTAAAAAAGACTCGCCTACTACCTCCTTTTGGGAAAAACACCAAGCCACTATCTCTTACAACTTTATCCCTACCAAACTTGTTACTTTTTACTAAGAGCAAGGATAGGGTTGAACTGATGGGACAACTCCATTTTCAAATTGGCAGAAGAATACATTGGTTAAGGGGTCCCCTAGGCTAGCTAAGCAATAAAATGGTCAAATTTAGGCCCATAACATGTTATGCTAACATATGGATAGCTTATTTTCACAAAAATGTTACTTTGGGACCACCTATTGACCCTCTAAAATTCTTATCAAGTTTGAATTCGAATTTTCCTTGATGGTGACCCATCCTATCCTTTCCCCAAGTGGATTTACTTAATCATATGGAAGGTAGTTAGTTTAAGTTTAAGTATAACCATGACCAGAACCCTAGGTGACATGTCATCAACACATAAACAACCACAAGTGTCAAGTGACACATTAAAACACATTACACATCACAATGACATGTCCCTACCTACTCATAAATTTTAATTCACCACATACACACACAATCTTATATTTTTGGAATAAAACACATCACAATGAGGCTTTTGAATCTTCCAAGATTTGCCTTGGCTAAACTGTGTTCACATAAGTTTGGACCTTGTTTTCCCCAAATAATTCCATGGTTCAATTTCCTACACTCTAACTCAAAGCCTCATGAAAAAGGCATATAAAATGCATGTATATAAGTGCATGATTTCATTTTAAATTATTCACCTTAGATCATAATCAATTCTCATTTTCTAATCATTTTTATATAAAGCATTAAAATAGCATAATCTTCATATCAACATTAATATCTAATCAAATGATCAACTAACATTATGAACCACATCATAATCCATTTCCTATCATAATGATGAAATGTTGAATCTATACTATTAAGTCATTCAACATGAAAAATAGTTTTGAACACATATTTTAGGTTAAAATCATCAAAATGTAAACATCAGAACTAATATCCTTTGATTCACTTAAATATAGTTTGATTGCTAACAGTATCCCATTATCATTAAGAGATAGTACATTATAAGGTGTATCAATTTTGTTAGGTAACCAGGATGTTTGCATAGTCATGTCTCATAGTTTAAAAATCTATCATAGAAGAAATCCATTACATTTTATTGGACCATAAAATATTTCCTTGTGAATATCAATATATCCACCTAATACTACCTGCACAATAATTGGATTATTGCATTACAACATACTAAGTTCTACCATGTAGATCCTTGTCTAATTTTGATAACAATTTTCATTTATGATTATTAGAAATGTTCACAAGAGTGCATGTTGATTTATCTTTCCAAAGTTCAATTATTCTAATAGCCCATACTATATCATAAAACCATCAACATAGTTTCTAGATTATGGAATCTTGAGCCTATATTCCAATGGGCTTAGCTTATCAACCTAATGCAATTCTAAATATGATACTTAACACAATAGAGACTAAAACGTATATCAATCCTAATAAGATCTTAGGTTTATATTGGTAAGGGAAATTCTAGTCATGGCATACATAAATCTCATAACTTACTTACTATCATTCTATCATAAGGTGTATAATTACATTATAAAATTCACATTCTATACATAAGAGGAAAAAACATGACATTTCATCTTTCGACTCTTCCTATATCTAATCATATTCATGTTATTAGGATTTAAAATAAGGTACTAGGGAAGGGGCCTTACAATTTCTATCTTATAGAACTAAGAACAAAAACACTTAATTAATATGCAAGTGTAAGAAACTTTAAACTAAATGGCAAAAATGGAAATACAAATAGGATTCTACACTATTTTCCTTTCTTGTAGGAAAAACTATTGGTTCTATTATGAATGGCTATAGGCAAAACATAGTTCTTACTTAATCCTATCACAATGAAATCTAATTCTACCTATTAGGTTCACTCACCACATGGGCCCCTTTGGATAAGTGAACAACTACAGATGAAAAATTCAAATACTAGAACACAATAGTAACAACTTTTATTGATATCAAGTCATAGAATAGTACATACTGGAAATGATAGTCTATATCTTAAAAATGCTATTGCAAATACAAACTTTGTTGAACTATATCCAAGGTCTAATTCAAAAACTTTATTTAAAGCAACTACAAGAACTAACTTTCCTAAAATCTAGCTTTTGTTGGTGTTTTAAAGCTACCAAATTGAAAAAACCAATACCAAGATATAGAAGACAAAACTTGGTATAAAGATTAGTTGATTCTCATATTCAATTGAATTCATCTCAGATCTAGACCAACTTCAACAAAGCATAATGAATCTCTAAAATTTAGGATCTGTAAGGCCAAGGTAGGTGCACCTTAGGTATTATAATGATTTTTTCTTTGACTTATACTTGGTCAACAATCTTCTTGGACTTGCAATTAACTCCTTGATTATAGTAGCCAGCTATAACTCAGAGGAAAACTATTACAAATAAGTAATGACTAACAATTTATCTCTTTATTATAGAAAGTAAATATTGATTTAGATTTAGATGTGTTTTGTGTAACCAAATAATTGCATCAGTTTGCATCACAACTTATTATCAGTGCCTTATCCATTGCTATATAGAGCCACACTAGTAAATAATTGACCTATTTAATTGACTTGCAATTAAAATCATCAGTTGTTAACCCTGCACTCCATTCTTATGATATCCCTCTCATATCCCTAGAAACCCTATCAATTTATAGAAGCATTTACCTAATTGCTTGAATTAAAAGCAACAATAAATTGACATACAACCTATCCCAGTTGTATTAAATTGCATAAGATTTTCTCATTCAATCCCCAAATAATAAGCATATGAAAATAGAGACAGAACTTAGAGACATAGATACTTAGAATGCCCTCTTTGTATTAATATTTTTTGAAAATAATACATCACTAGTGTAATACTCAAAATATAACTCAAAATATGATAAATTATGTCACTCACTTTTCATTATGTATTCAGTATGTAAATTTGAAACAGCATACAATTGACACAAAAACTAGATTGGCTATAATTAGCATAAGCACTAAAATTATAAAAAAACTTAGACCCTCACTCCACATCTTGGAAATCCTTTTATAAGGAGGATTGCAACAAGCTTCAGATGGGAGAATAGATGTTAAAATTATATTGGAAAGTAAATACAAATATATTTCACATGTTACTTATACAAACATTCTCTATACTTTAATAAAAATTAGGATGCGAATGTAAAATTCGTAAATGACACTTTCTATAGGGATCCTGAGCATATTTTTGTTTTTCTTTAAATGTTTATCACTTTCCTTTCCTTTTCTTTACCTTTTCATTTCTTCTACCTCTAACTACATCTTTGAACTATCTATTCACTTACCTTGGATGGTAGGGCCTTTATATCTGCTATGACCTCCCAAATAGAAATATTGATGTCCACATCAAGCTAGGTAGCATCACTAACTCCATCTAATTCTTCAAGGTTTTTTCTTCACTTTGCATCTATTATGGCCTTGACCTCTATAGTTATCTTTGACATTTCAGCTTCTAACTTGTATAGCATATCTATTAGATCATATACTACCACCACACTTGCCTCATCATTGCAATATGCCATAAATTTGGGATGATTCAGAATATTGTCAAAAGAAGATGACCATTCCATCTAATCCTTAACTCCTCCATCATTGTCCAAAATAGTGAGCACAAAATTAGGTGTTCTTGTGGCAATTGCTTTCATTTTGTTTTGTATTAATTGCAACTTTCTAGCAAAGAAACCATTCAAATCCTTTACCTTATTTATCATTTTACTAACATTGATAATCATTACATTTGGAAAATCTTTCTTTTGTGTCAATAGAGTACAAGATTATCAAAAAATTGGATGTAAGGACCCCATGCAGTAAAAGTAGAGACAATAGAGCAATTGCCTCAAAACATTTATATTCAACCCCCTGCAAAACAAGATAATTACTATGCACATTTTGTGAAACAAGTTTTAATGCATTTATCTTGTGAACCAGAAAGTTCTTGATAGTTCTAATTTCAATCTCCTTGTTAGACTCCAAATCTTCTTCATCAGTTGATATAGCTTGGCCTATCACATCCTTTCTCTCAAGTATTTGGCCCTCTGTTTGTATGCCCTAGTCTTTAATCTCTATAGTGGATTTGGTAGTGCTCTTTAAAATGACTATTTTATTTTCCAACTGAAGGTTTCTCCATTTTAAGACATAGGTAGTTTTAATTTCCTCTTCATAATGCCTCCTAGTTTTAATATTCTTCTCATAGGCTCCTTCTAATTTTTCCTCCAGTATATCTATCCTATTTTTTCCCATCATTATTGCTAAATTGTGCAATCCATATGATGCTAGGAGGGAAAATAAATAACTAGGGCAAAAGGCACACCCAACAATCCAAACCAACCTTGCAGAGTAAACAAAGTAGAAGAAAACATTCAAAGAGAATAGCACCAAAGAGAGAGAATAATATTCTTATTAATTCATCAAGATATCAACATACATGCCCAGCTTTAAGGCTTTCTGGGTTATGGCTGGATACAATATACATTCAAGATCTAAGATCTAGCTTCAAATTCACAACATCCAGACACATATGCAACAAACTTTCATGTTCTAGACCAAATTCTCCAAAATCTCTAATCACTGCTTAACTTTGCCTAAACACTATTTATACTTTCCAAAATGGATTACAAATTATTCTAGAACATTACATAATAGAAAGGCCAACCCAACAATGGTTTAGAAACATCCCAATAAAATATCTTATCATATATGTCGTGATCAAAATTAATCCTACAAGTCAGCTCGCACCAAAAATGTAGAAAACACATCCAAAATAATGATGCTTGGCATCAACAGGATAACTTGGCACATAAAGGATTACTCAGCACATGAAGAATATCTTGACACACACTATGGAACTTGGCACACACTGTAGAGTGAGATGGGATAACACACAAACTTGAGCATTAACATGATATGTGATAACATAAACTCAACTTAAACTACAAAAAAACTAGCACTCAGCAATTGTTGAAACCCAGCATTGACTAGAACTTGCCAACAACTAGAAGAATTAGCACAAATGAGCAAGATAATACATCAACCCAAGATGCTCCTACATCAAACAACTAGGGTAGAAAGAATTGATTCTTCTGAATCATTGAGATGTCAAAACCTGAGTTGAATCCAACTCAAATTAAGAAATCCACGTAGCATCTTCTACCAGTTTGTTCTTCCACCTCACCAAATATTCATAGTAGTCTTTTCCTCTTATGCTTTTACCAACTCTCTAATCCAATATCTATTCAACCTCTTCAATTTGCTTCTTAGGATAATCATCAGGTACAACAACTTCATCATCTAACTCATGATACTTATATAATTAACAACATTGAATATAGGAGATATATCCATGTCATCAGGTAACTCAACTTCATAAGCATTTCTACTATCAAACTTCTTCAAGATCGTACAAGGTTCAAACTTCTTCATCTTAAAATTAGTGTATGTTCCAATAGGAAATCTTCCTTTCTTCAAATGAACCATCACCTCATCACCAACTTCAAAAACATGATGTCTTAAATACTTATTATCATTCTCCTTGTACTTCTAATTACTTTGTTCCAACTTTAGCTTCACTTCCTTATGCAAAAACTCCATAAAATTAGAAAATTCTTCTCTTGCAACATTTCTCTTTTGTTCACCAATAGCATCCCTTAAATTTGATACTCCTCTAGGCTTCATTCGAGTAACACTCTCAAAAGGTGTCTTTCTTATACTCCTATTCATAGAATTATTATATGCAAACTTAGCTTGTGCCAATACAATCTCCCAATTATGTGTTTCATCTCCAACTAAGAATCTCAACAAATCACCCAAGCTTCTATTCACAATGTCTATCTATCCATAAGTCTATGGATGGAATGTAGAACTAAACTTTAGCTCGGTACCCATCTTCTTCCAAAAATTTCTACAAAAACAACCAACAAACTTACTATGTCTGTCAGAAATAATACTTCTTGGTAATCCATGCAATCTAACAATTTCTTTGAAGAAAAGTTCAGCAACATGCTTAGCATCTGATGTATTCTTACATGGTATAAAATGACCCATTTTAAAAAATCTATCCACAACAACAAATATAGAATCATACCCCTTTGTTATCTTAGAAAATCTAAGAACAAAATCCATACTAATGTCACTCCAAGGTTTCTCAAGAATAAAAATAGGTGTATACAATCCATTATTCTAACTTACTCCTTTCGTGACTTGAAAAACTCCATAAATATTCATAAATTTTTAAACATCCTTATACATTTGTGGCCAATAATACTTCTCTTTCAGAAAACTTGATGTCTTATCAATTCCAAAATGTCTAGCCAATCCACCACTATGCTTTTCCCTAATCAAATTCAACCTCATAGAACTTGTAGGGATACACAACTAAATACCTTTGAGTAACATACCTTCTTGAATGAAAGATTCATCATACTTACTAATGTGATTTGTCAGATTTGGTTCTCTACACTCTCTCCATGCCTCGGAAAAATTAGGATCAGAATCATTCAACTCTTTCATTTCATCAAAACCAAGAACTTCAACCTTCATTTCAATCAACAAAGAACATCTTATACTCAATGCATCAAGAACCCTATTAGTAACTCCACTCTTATGCTTAATCACAAATGTAAAACTTTGCAAATACTCAACCCACTTCATATGTCTCTGATTCAATTTATGTTGACTTTCCAAGCATTGTAAAGATTTATGATTAGTATACAACACAAACTCCTTAGGAATAAAATAATGTCTCCACTTCTTCAAGGCATGAAAAATAGTATAAAACTCTTGATTGTACATAGAATACTTCCTTTTAGCATCATTTAACTTCTCACTAAAGAAAGCAACAATTTTACCATCTTAACTTAATACAACTCCAATTGCACTACCACTTGCATCACATTCAACTTGAAATGCCTTATTGAAATCAAGCAAAGCCAATACAGGTAACTCAACAAACTTTTGTTTTAAAGTCTCAAAACTCTTATCCACTCCATGTGTCCACTTGAATTCCTTTTTATCTTCTCTCATTGTCTCAATCATAGCATTACAAAAAACACTAAAATTCTTTATAAAAAAAATTTTAAAAGAAGAAAAACCATGAAATGATCTTACCTCACCCACATTCTTAGGTGTAGGCCATTCCAAAATTGCTTTAACCTTCTCAAGATTCATCCTAAAACCATCACCTAAAATAGAAAATCCCAAACACACAATCTCCTCTTGCATAAAAGAACACTTTTTCAAATTAATCAGCAACTTCTCCTCTTTCAACCTCTACAATACTTTTCTAACATTCTCAAGATGATCTTCTATAGTCTTACTAAATATAAGAATATCATCCAAATAAATAATCACAAACTTAGACAAAAAACTTTTCAAAACTTCATTTATCAACCTAATGAGAGTACTAGGTGCAATAGTCAAACCAAAAGGCATAACCAACCATTCATACAAACCATCTTTTTTCTTAAAAGAGGTCTTCCATTCATCACCTTCTCTTATTCTAATTTTGTGATAGCCACTCTTCAAATCAATCTTAGTAAAATAATTTGCTCCACTCAAACAATCCATTACATCATCCATCCTCAGCATAGGAAACCTATATTTCACTATGATCTTTTTAATAGCTCTGGAATCAATACACATTCTCCATTCTTCATTCTTCTTAGGTGATCATATAGAAGGTAAGACACATGGACTCAAACTTTCTTTTATTAATCCCTTCTATAGTGATTCATGTACTTTTTTGTTAAGTTCTTTATTTTCTATAGGTGTTAATCTATACGGTGCTTTATTCAAAAAAATAGCTCCAAGAATTAGATCCATACAATGATTTATACTTCTTACTGGTAGTAAACCATCAAGAATATCATCAACAATAATCTCTTTATACTCATTTAGAAATTTTTTAGTTTCTTCTAGTACTCAACTCCTACTATCTATTGTCACTCAGTCATTACTAGCTTCTACTATCACTCGATCATTACTACCCAAACCTGGTCCTCTAGGAATTATGGCAAAATAGACTTGATTCTTCTTCACTTCTCTTTCAAATTTCTTTCCAATAACCATGCAGACTTTTATTGTAGTATAATTAACCTCATCTAGACTATTAATCAAAGGCAATAACATTTGCTTCTTCCCATTCACCCAAAGAGTATACTAATTCAATCTTTCATCATGTACAACATATCTATCATATTGCCAAGGTCTACCCAAAAAAATATGACAACAATCCATAGACATATTATCACACAACACTTCATCAAAGTAATGTCCAATCATGAACTTCACAATGCAACATGATAGGGTTTAGGATTCTTGAGCCTCTACAACTGCAACTCTATAACCAGCTCTTCTGATCCCAAATTTTTTGAACTTCCACTATCAATGATCACATGCAAGAAATCTTACATCTAGTCTTGAAAAGACTTCTTCTAAGGATAGGTTCCTCATCACTTCCCTTATTACATAAGGTTCCTCTCACCATCAAATTTTCTCTAGCCTCAGGTCCACTCGATGAACTCTCAATGTCCTCTTGAATCATAGCATTTTTATTATTTTGTCCACTTTTAGAAGATCTACATTCTAAATATATATGCCCTTCTTTACCACATTTGAAACAATTACCACAAAAACCACCTCTAGAATAAGAATTACCTCTTCTTCGATAACAAGTAGGACCTCCTTGGTATGAACTACCACCTTTCTAATTGGTCTTGTCTTTTTCATCATTCTTCCATTCACATTTTCCTTTATCTTGCACAAAACTATCAAATATACCACCTTCACCATAAAATCTACCTCTACCTCTCTGGAATCCACCACCTCTACCTCTTTATCTTTGTTCATGCTTCTTTGTCAAGATCTCCTTAGCTTCCAAGGAATATTGATATGCTTCTTCCATACTTTCCAATTTCACAAAATTTATTTCATCTTGAATTCCAAATCTCAAACCATTTAGGTATCTTGTAATTTTCTCAATATCATCATCCACATGTACAAATCTGATGTCCAATCTATAGAATTCCTCTGTACACTCTTTCATAGTCATGTCTTTTTGTCTCAAATTTTACATCTTTCTCAACAAGCTAACTTAGTAATTAGTAGGAAGGAATTTTTTCTTTACCTTGTTCACCATTTTTGGCCAAGTTCTAATCTTCTCTTTTCCTCTCCTTTGTGTATTAGTTTGTAAATACTCCCACCATAGTGAAGCATGACCTTTCAACCTAGTAACTACAATCTTCACCTTCCTATTATCGAGAGTTTTTTCATGCTCAAAGAACTTCTCCATATCAAAGATCCAATCCAACACAATATTAGTGTCCAACTTTCCATCATAAGGAACAACTTCTCTACTAGGTTTTAAATGTGCCCTCAATAATAATCTCAACAATCTTTCCTCATCTTGATCTTCTTTAGGTTTTGAATTATGGTTTGGTGCTACCACTTCATCATCACTCACATCCTCAAGATGCACTACTCTACTTTGAGTTGTCTCCATAGCATCTAATTTGGCTATAATTTGTCTCAATACATCTAACATGGTATTATCGATATTTCGTCTACCACAAACCATCTTTACAAATCAAGTTCCTACAAGATCATAACCCTCTGCAAGTTATAGATCAAATCCATAGATCTACAATCCTACAACATCTGAAATAGGGTTCTACATGATCCAAAGTCCTAGTACAAACTACCTCACACTTCGGTGATCTTCTTGCATACTCAAAAACAAATGAGCTCTAATACCACCTAATGCAAGGAGGGAAAAGAAATAGCTAGGGCCAAAGGCACACCCAACAATCCAAACCAACCTTTTAGAGTAAACATAATGGAAGAAAACACACAAAGAGAATAGCACTATAGAGAGAGAGAGGGAGAGAGAGAGAGAGAGAGAGAATAATATTCTTATTAATTCATCAAGATATTAGCATATATGCCAACTGTAAGGCCTTTTGGGTTATTGCTAGATACAATATGCTTTCAAGATCTAAGATCTAGCTTCAAATTTGCAACATCCTGACATGTATGCAAAAAACTTTCCAAACTTTCATGTTCTGTAATAGACTCTCCAAAATCTCTAATTGTTCCTTAAATCTAAGCCTAAACACCCTATTTATACTTGCCAAAATGGCTTACAGATCATTTTAGAACATTACATAATAGAAAGGTTGACCCAACAATAGTCTAGACACATCCCAAGAAAATATCTTATCATAAATGTTGTGATCAAGATTAATCTTGCAAGTTGGCTTGCACCAAAAATGTAAAAAACATGTCCAAAATATTAATGCTTGGCATCAATAAGATAACTTGACACATGAAGAATTTATTGGCACATGAAGGATATCTCAACACATGAAGAATAGCTCAACACATAGTGTGGAACTCAGAACACACTATAGAGTAAGATGGGATAACATGCAAACCTAAGTGTTAAAATGAGGTGGGATAACCTCAACTCAGCTTAAACTACAAAATTAATGAAACTTGGCAACAACTAGTGGAATAAACACAAATGAGCAAGATAATATGTTAACCGAAGATGCTCCTGCATCACCATAAATCTGGCTACTAGAAGTACAATGCACATTCCAAAATATAACATTTCCCTTAAGGGAATCTTTAATTTCCATAAGAGTAGGCTTCTAGTTTTATGGAGCTAAGCTCCATATTGCCATAGTTTGCGCATCAATGTTATACCTAGAGCCTCTCAACTCTCCCATCTAATTCTCATGTTTAAAATATATGGTTACTTCTTGTCTTCTCATTTGACCCAATAAAAATGAAGAACTAATATCCCATCTTCGAAAAACAATCATACCACTTCTCCTCATTAGCTCTCTGGCAGGGTCATAATCTTGTAGTTTTTGAATCATCTTAGTGTAGATGCTCAAAAATAGTTCACGTCTATGGTTTCATCACTATTTCATACTAACTCATCCCATTTCCTTATTTTAATAATTTTGATCTTTTGGCCAACTTGATTATATCTCAACAATATTGTTTATCACTCATATCCTCTTGCTCATCATTTGCATATCATTTTAGAATCATATCTGATCAACCCAAAAACCATATCATCAACTCAAAAATCATATCAAATCAACACATATTCAACACAAATCAACCATAATCATCACAAAATATGTCAAATACCTTAAATCAATCATCATATGTCCAATCCTAGGCATTGTTGTGGCTTTCAGTACCTCAGAAACCTATCAATCTATCAAACCTATAAATCTAACCTTAGTATTGTCATGGCTCTTAGTGCTAGGTCAAACTGTCATTCTTGGAATTCAATCATTGACACCATTGAGTCCCTCAGTGTTAGATCATGACATCATCAAACCATTTTAATAATATTGATATCATCTATCAATGTTATTATGATCAACCATATAAATTAATCTCAATCCTATAGCATTTATGATATTGGTTAAATGTTATGTGTCCTTGGCATATTATCAATTTTAATAAATCAATCAATTTGACCATGGCTTTGGTCTACCCATCATCATCTAAGTTGATTCAAAATTTCATCAAAGGATATTATTGCACTTATTTAATCAAATTGACTAATCATCTACTAATTTTCTCTATAGGATTAAATAACCCATAATTTAATCCTATGTCATTTCACTATTTATTCTTCCTAACTAACATCATCAATTAATTAATTTTATTTATCATCTATAAACCATAGAAATTCACAACTTGCTAAGTCATATTCTTCAACATTAATTACCATTTTACTAATTTTTCCTTGTGTAGATATATGGATTTTTAATTTATATATTCCACATAATATTGACACAATCTTGACATCATCATGACACATGGGCATGACACATCATGGATTCTCCATTTATAGTTGACTAAGATATAGCATAATCCATATATTCTTATTCCCTTATGTATGTCTATATTTGGCTTCCATTATTATAGATTCTTGGCCTAAAGTGGGTTTGAGGTGTCACATGACATGTCATAGATCCTCTTCCATTTTTAGCCATGTTTGACTTCCAAGCATTGTACAATCCTAAATTTGGCACCTTGTGTCATATTTGTCATGGATTCTCAAATGAATCTCTTGCGAAGTCACATATCCAATGTGACAAGTCCAATACTCGCATCTTTCATGTTGATTATAAATTGAGCATTATTCCTCTCATTTCTTGTCCTTCAAGTCCTTCAATCCCTTTGTTCTTCAAGTCTCTTGAGTCCTAAGTCTTGATATCCTAACTTCTTAGTCTCTTTATGTTTCAAATCACTTCTTCTACCACTCTCATATCATTATCAAACAATTTTTCTTCCTAATTGTGTGCATCGTAGGCAATTGGAGCTACATCAAGTAGAGAAGAAAGAAGGGCATGGGAGCTGCAAATGAAAGAGGGGATTTGAACTTTGTGTTTCTTTCTTTATTTATTTTGATTTCATGGTAGAATAGAGGGTATCAATGTATGTTTATTGAGTTTGTGATTTTCTCATAGGGTGTTAGATATTAGCTCATTTTCTAGTCCTACAATTACCCCCAATCGGGGATGAGCCACCAACAAAATCAAAATGGTGGGACAACAGAATTTTTTTTATTATCACTGTACTAGAGGACACAAGAATACTTCATGTTTTCAACTCAAACATGAAATCCAAGACCTCATTGATGATAGTATAATTATTTTAGATCCTTCCTTGCTAGCATCCAATGCTGATCATACCATCTTTAAAGATCCTTTGGGTAATCATGACAAAGAAAAGGCCTCCAATTCAAACTCAAACTCACAAGCTAATGTGAATTACACGCACACTAGATATGACTACACCATTAACTATTTCAATGATTTTGACTCCCACATATCTACATTCACCTTAAAGGCTGAAGACCCTCATTGCATTGCCACTATGTGTCATACCAAGATTACCCTACTAGGATCTCTTCTAGACCTACACCCCACAATAGACCTAATGCTCCTACTTCACCTAATTATATCCTTTTTCAACAACTTGGAAAGACTCTTGCACAAATATCCATCTTGGACCTACTACATGCATATCCTCAACATTAGAAGATCTTGGATCAAGCCTTGAAAGAGTCAATAGTCCCAGATAACATTGGTGTTGCCCAATTCTAGGCCATGGTCAGAAACTTATTTGTATCAAAGCATATCACCTTTTCCCCTCAAGATATTCCTAAGGATAGACCCAACCACAATGATCCTCTTCATTTCAAAGTCTTTATCCATAATGCCAAGGTTAGATGTGTCTTAATAGATGGAGAAGCAAGACTGAACATTTGTACACTTAAAGTTGTCAAGAGTCTGGGTTACTCTATAGAAGATGTAGACCACTCTTGAAAAATCACAATTAAGGCCTATGATTATGGTGAATGGTTCTCCAAGGGCATCATCATATTACCCATTAGATTTGGTCCAGCTATTGAGAATCCATTATTCTAAGTCCTAGATATTGAAATGAGTTGTAACATGATACGATGACTCCCTTGGATCCATGCTATGAAAGCAGTGCCATCTACATATCATCAATGTTTGAAGTTTTCCTAAAATAATGTGGAGGTTACCATCCCTGGTGATCCAGATCATTTCTAGTTTTGTGCTAATTTGAGAGATGCTACTACATACCAAGTCCCAGCAAACAATGAAGCACAACCCATAGATTCCTCTAAATATGTGGATGTTGACATACTCCTCAATAATGCCAAGGAAAAGTTGAAGATTGAAGACAACAGGTGTGGAGAATACTTTATGTCTTAAGTATCCCACATTAGGGAGTCACTACTTTCTCCCTAATCTTATGGTCAATCACAACTATCAAAAGCACAACCTTTTGAGATCAGTACACAAATTGCTAGTTCTATCAATTTTATTAGTAGAGGTGACCTACTTGAAGAAAATTCCTATGAGAATACATCCATATGTATTGAGAAAGAGAAAGAAGAACAAGAACCCACATTGATATCTCCTAACAAGTATGGACCTAGGTTTATTATCATGTAGAAACAAGGCTATGATAGATGTAGTAGTCTTGGATCTTAGAAACAAGGAATAATTGGACCTATCACTACACAAGGATGACCTCCTAGTTTGGGGCTTGGATTCAAACTATTGGGAATAGGTCCTAATACTAAGGTACCCACATGTGAGACTATGAATGTTTCAAATGATGAAAAGGCATCTGAGGATACCCAACCTAAAACCAATAGTCCTCCAACTTCTAAACATGACCCTAATTATGTAACTAAAACCAATATCCATATATATACTTCTAACCATAGCCCATTTAACATTGATGATGAAATCCCCTCAAGTTATCCTTAACTATTGGATTGGGACTAGTGTGGCCCACCAATTTTTGATCAATTAAACAATGATGATGCTCTTGCAATAAACTTTCAAATCTATGAAGGAGTAATGATTGACAATCATATGGAAGCAATTCCTCCTGAAGAGAACACATTGGCATTTTTTGGGGAGTCAACTCCATCTTCTAGTTACAAAGTTAAAAGAAAAGGAAAAAATAACAAGCATAGTTCTCTTGGTGAAAATTGAAAGGCACCATTAGAGTATAAAAAATAAAAAGCTAAGCAACTCCCAAGGATACAAGGTGAACAAGTTGATGCCATGAAGATAAATGTTCTAGTGTTCAACATGCCACAATGTATTTTTGAGCTCTCTCAATCAACCTTCATGTGGGAAGACATTGGTCTCAATCCTCCTAGTTCTTTCTTATATCCATCTATTTATACCCAAGTCCTACTACCTAACCTATTCAACAAGCCTTTGAATATGTCATCATCAGTGACATCCCATACAAGAAATCCTTTGACCCAATTATCCTTATATTCATTGATTCACGAGAAGCATACACTATCTTAGATATGAGACATGATGGTATATCTCAAGGTCTTTCTAGTGGTTTGATTTTAGCTACAAACTTGAAACGAATCTTGTGAAGTTATGGTCAATCATGGATCTAGCGATTATCAGCTAGTAGCACCAACAACAAAATTCTTCTTAGCTTTTGGTAGCAACATTCATGATTCCATCTAAAAGTCCTAAAAAATATCAAAAAAATAGCAATAAGTCATGAAAAAATGGATGCCTCAATGAAAACTTAGAAAATAGGCATCTTGGTCATGAAAATTTGAGTCAAGAGAAAAAAATTGTCCAAAAGTGAAAACTTGGAAAATAGGTGCTTTGGGCAAGTACCTTGGTGAAAACTTGGCTGTGTAATTAGTTATTACTCCTCCATATATAGGGATTCCATCTAGTTTTTCCCCTTTTGTCACTCCCTAATCATATCCTTCATACTACAAGACATCCCTAGTCCTTTATCATGGCCCACAAACTAGTTAATGTCCATTGTTATCTTACCTCAGCATTAACAGTCTGCACATACTCTGTCTTTGGCCTTTGTACATAGTCTGCATCTTGTCTGGGGGCATATTACCTACATAGTGCATGAGTTTGAACTTGAGGTAGAGGCATATCCCTAAGAACTTTTTATCCATTAGACTTATCACATATCAAATTGGAGCTAACACTTGTATGTGCTTAAAATGTTCCTAAATAAATCCTAAAAAATAAAATATGATCCTGAAAAAATCACTAAAAATCATAAAATGTCCTAAACAAATTCACTAAAAATCATATAATGTCCTAAAAATCATAAAATATCTTTAAAATTTACTAAAAATCATGAAATTTCCCAAAATAAATCCTAAAAATCATAAAATGTCCTAAAGAAACAAGTAACACAAAAACATCAAATATCTCCAGAAACCCTAAAAATCACAACACCCACCAAAAATTGTAATAAACCTTGCAAATAGTCACAATGGATTATCACCCCTTTTGCATAAAAACTTGCACTTTCATAGACTGAAACTCAAAGCACTACACTTCAATGACAATCACACTATCTGAGGAATGTGAACCAACAATTAATCCAATGTGTCACTATGAACCTATCACCTAAATCCACAAATAGAGCTATCACATGATCAACCTATCAAACACTATTTCAAGACCTAAAGCACTAAAAGGAAAGTAATAATGGACAAGAATAGTTGTTGGCTCATGTTTTTTAGTGAGTGATTTATTTTTTCTTTATTTTTCTTCAATCATGTTCCTATGCCACTTGATGATATAAACTGATCTCCTCTAATCTTTTGCATCTCCTCTAATCATCTCCTCTAATCTTTTGCATCTCCTTCATCTACCACCATGGTCTCGTACAATGATACACCAAAAGCATTGTCAACCCGCATTCCTACATCTATCAAAAATCTAAAACCCAAAGAAATACATATATGCATAAAACATGGTATTCATATGATTTTACATTTCATTTTCATTCATTCCATATCATTTTACAACTCATTAGACATTCCTTCATGAGAAAAGCATATGGAAAAAATAAAGATGTCATTTCCTAAGCATAACATGTGATAAGTGAACACATGATGTCGTCATATAAAAGTCCACATAGAAAATAATTAATGCATCCATATAAATCATATAAAACACATGCATAATCCATCTCATATAGTCATCATAACATAAGTACATCTCATAAATGTCTCACAAAAGTATTAGAGTACATGGTCATGGTTTATATAAATACTGACTGCCCAGAGGCATGAATCATAAAAGAAAATAACAAAAAATCAAAAGAAAAATAGAGAAGCCCCTCTATACATGAGCATGTTTCTATCACCCTATGTTGTCCCTAGCCTCACAACCTCTATCTAGCCTCGAGGATGATCCTTCTGCTATTTGTGGTGGCCTCATCATTCCCATCACCCTTGTACTACTCTATGTCCTCTGTGTCTACTATGAGTGAGATCTCAATGCAAGAAAGCTCTCTACCCTCTACCCTAGTGGCACTAAAATCTCATATTGATCCTTCTAGTACTATGGCTCCATATGTGCTCAATTCATCATCATAACATCTCTCAAAAGTTTGAATCTCTAATGTTGCTAATGAACTCTTATGATTCTTACACTTCCCTCTCTTTCTTATACATTGTAGCATCCCTCCTTGCCATACCTAATCCCTCTCCACCATAACCTAATCCCTCTATGTCATCACTACATCCTTCTCCACTACAAACCAATTTAACTAAATCTAGAGTCCTCTGATCACCTCCATAAGCTCTAACTAGCTAGGCCCTAGTTGTACAAGTACTAGCATCCCCCCAATGCAATCCACTGGATCCTCCTTGACATCCATTGCTGCTACATCCATACTTATGTCATCCTCATCACCTCCCTCATTGCCATCACCCTCACCCTCCTCATAACCATCTCCATCCTCCTCCCCATCACCATCTCCATCACCATCCTTACCCCCACTATCCCCACCCTCCTCTTAATCATCTCTGTCATCCTCATCTCCCTCATCCTCTCCCTCAACATCCTCATCATCATCCCCCACATTTTCATCCCCCACCTTAGCATCCTCCCAATCCTCTCCCCATATTCATCAACATCCTCATCTCCCTTCTCCCAATTATCATCCTCATCTCCTCCCTCCTCATCATATCCCCCATACTACTCCTCATCATCCTCTTCACCCTTCTTTGCCTTTGATCTTGCTCATGATACCAAGAGTAATAAACTTTCCAAGGGCCTCAAACAATACTATGCAAACCATCTATCATATGTCATTGTCATGCCTACATCCACCACATCTATTACTAATCCCCATACCCTTGATTGTAGCTCCTCCAATTGTGCATAAGCTATCTATGTTCTAATAGGTGCTCCCCACTCTTATACCTTTTCTTTGGACCATGCAAACAATGTTAGATCTATCAATAGCTTTTGTATCTCTCCAAACTATGTGTTTACACACTTTGGTAGGTACATCTCTATCGCCAAGTGGCCAATTAGTGTGTGCCCTATTAGATAGCACTCATGTTTGTAGTATGGTAGGTGGATCTCATCATCATCCCACCCAAGGAAATATTTTTAGGGTCTCTAGATAAACTATGTCATAGTATCTAACTAATGCCTAAAGAACTAAGTATACCCCAATAGTCCTTGTGCCAGTATGCCTCTATAACTGTATGAATATAGCATATCTTCCACTAGCTCCCTCTCTATGAGTGGTCCGAATGCTACAATGTGCTCATATGCCTAGGTTTTTAATAGTGTACCCTAATACTAAATGTTGGCCTACATATATATGGTACCTAATGTAGATAATAGTACAATATATCCAACATGCACTGCCCCCAAGTGAACATAGCCCCATCCATGATCATCCTCTCTAGCACTCAAACCCATCTGACAAGGAATCCATGTCCATTCCTATTAGGTATTAGTAGTCCACCAATAACCCTAAAGATCATAGCTATCACTCACTCATGGAAAGCTACTAGCAGCTCCTATCCAATCTCATAATCCCAAATCCCCATCTCTACATCTCCACATCTGAATAAATGGTATTACACTACTCACCCTATCATTGAGTTGTACATAGATAATTCCCCATGAATTAAGATCCTAAGGATGCACCATACATCCTTCAAGGTCATAGTAGCCTGCCCTATTAGTAGATGGTAAGAACTAGTCTTGGTTAGTGTTGTTAGTAGGGCTATGTTCTGTCTCACCTCTAGCATAAATGTGATATGATACAAACCAAGTCCTACCAAGATCTCTCACTCATTACATTCATATAATGATGTAACATCAGGCTCTAAGGCTTATGTCCCCTCATCTACAATAGGGACAAATCCTCATACATAACCATATAGCCTATGTTAACCTTCTATTTCTTTATATCCAGTTTAACCTACTTTTGTCCCAAGCTTGACCTAGTTTATCCTTAGTTTAACTAAGTTTGACTTTTTTATAATCATGTTTTAAAGAGTTGTATTATGTTTTGAACTCTCTCTAGGGTTTTGAACATGTCTACCAAGTTTCAGATCATTTCAAGCTTATTTACATCATTTTGACCCTCTGCCTATCCATCTATCAGCTTTTTCCTTCATCTGAGCTAGGTTTGACATAGATTTGAATTTTTCTAACCATTTCGACCCAAGTTGACTTATTTTTTCAACTCTTCCTAGGTTTTGGGTCATTCTGAGTCTGTTTGAGCACTTTTAGGCCCTTTGCACCACTCTTTGTCAGCATCTGATCTACCCTATGTTTGACCCATTTTGACCACCTTTGACTAATTCTTAACCCTTTTCTTACATAATCCTAGGATCTTGCTAGTGTACCCCAAGTTTTTGGTTGATCTAGGCTCATTTGTACCTAATTCAAAGTCTCAAAGCATCTTAAGGCATAGTTGGGGCCCCCAACTACACCCGTGGTGTACTTGGTCATGCCAAGTGCACTTAGTACATACTTGAGAATTCCAAGTGTTCCCACTATGTAGTTGGCTGCATTTTGGGTGTAGTTGGGGCATTTTGATGCCCTAAACTACCCTTGGGACCCTATTTGACCCTTGTTTGACCCTTGACTAACTCCTAAATGCATCAAAAGTATAGAAAAGCATAAAATACACAAAGTTAGCTTAGATTTACTCACCATAGGTCCTACATCTTCCTGTCATTAGTAAGTACACATTCATTCACCATGGTGTTTCTCCCTGGGTAACCAATCCATTCTGCTTGCTCTAGAGATCTTTCCTACCAAATGTGAGGGTGAAGATGACTTTTAAACCCTCTCCAAGCCCTTTTATAGTTTTTTTTTTCCTAGATGGATGTGCAAGAGGCACTTTTTCTATTGCTCATAATGTCTTTTTGCACTCCACAACCAATAACATTTGCATTTGAGCTCTCATTTGTGATCAATCAGTTGCTATGGCTCTTTTTTCTCATTGTTGATGAAATTGACCTATTATATATCCAGGTTGGTCAATTTGAAGAGGGGGGACCAATATATACCACCATTATTGGGGCATGCTTTTCTAGATTTTTCATCAAGCTTCTTTGACAAAATGCTCTAAATTACATTATATCAAAAAGGGGAAAAATGTAGATGCTTAAAAATGGTTTGTGTCTACAATTTCATCACTATTTCATACTAACTCATCCCATTTCCTCATTTCACTAATTTTGATCTTTTGACTAACTTGATTATATCTCAAAAACATTCTTTATCATTCATATCCTCTTATGTATCATTTTCATATCATTTTATAATCATATCTGATCAACCCAAAAACCATTTCATCAACTCAAAAATCATATCAAATCAACACAGAATCACCCCAAATCAACCATTATCATCACAAAACATGTCAGATACCTTAAATCAATCATCATCTGTCCAATCCTAGGCATTTTTGTGGTTTTCAATGCCTTGAAAACCTAGTAATCTGACCTTAGTACTATTATGGCTCTTAGCGCTAGGTCAAACTATAATTCTTATCATTCAGTCATTGACATTTTTTAGTCCCTCAATATTAGATGACATCATCAAACTATTTAATAAAATTGACATTGTTTGTTAGTGTTATTATGATCAACCATATCAATCAATCTCAATCCTGTAGCATTTACAATATTAGTTAAATGTTATGTTTCCTTAATTCACATGTTATCAATTTTAATCAATCAATCAATTTGACCATGGCTTTGGCCTACTTTTCATCATCTAATTCAATCCACATTTTCATCAAAATTTAATCAAATTGGCCAATCATCTACTAATTTTTATGTATAGGATTAAATAACCCATAATTTATTCCAATGTCATTTTACTATTTATTATTCCTAACTAACATCCTCAATTAATTAATTTTATTAATTAAATTGATTCATCATTCACAAACCATGCAAATTCACAATTTCCTAGGTCATATTCTCCACCATTAATTTCCATTTTACTAATTTCTACTTGTGTGGATATAGGGATTTCCAATTCAGATATTCCATATAATATTGACACAATATTGACATCATCATGACACATGGGCATGACACATCATTGATTCTACATTTTCACTTGACTAAGATATGTCATAATCCATATATTCTTATTCCCTTATGGATGTCTATATTTGGCTTCCATTGTAATAGATTCTTGGGTTTAAGTGGGTTTGAGGTGTCATATGATGCCTCATAGATCCTCTTCCATTTTTAGTCATGTTTTACTTCCAAGCATCATACAATCCTACATTTGGCATCTTGTGTCATATGTGTCATGGATTCTCAAATGAATCTCTTGCCAAGTTGCATATCCAAGGTGAAAATCCCTATGCTTTCATCTTGTGTGTTGATTATAAATTGACCATTCTTTCTCTCATTTCTAGTCCTTCAAGTCCCTCAAGTCCTTCAAACCCTTTGGTGCTTCAAGTCCCTTGAGTCCTAATTGTTGAGATCCTAACTTCTTAGTTTCTTTATGCTTCAAATCACTTATTCTAGTACTCTTATATCATTATCATAGAATTTTGCTTCCTAATTGTGTGCATCATAGGCAATTGGAGCTACATCAAATGGAGAAGAAAGAAGTACATGGGAGCTACAAATGAAAGACAAGGTTTTAAATTTTTGTTTCTTTCTTTGTTTATTTGGCTTTCATGGTAGACTAGAGGGTATCAATGTATGTTTATTGATTTTTTGATTTTCTTATAGTATTTTAGATATTAGCCTATTTTCTAGTCCTACACTTAGCAACTACTTCATTTGAGTCACTTGGCTTCATTTGTAGGGATAACTCATTTGTTTTCAATTTGAATAGAAAACCTTTGAATTCCTTTGTTTTGATGAAGTTATCATCATTCATGATTTCATTAGCCTCAATGATCATAACATGAAGCATTCGAGCTTTGAGTTTTAGTTTCTTGGTCCTTTTCTCATCTTCAGTGGCTTGATTTATTAGGAAATTTCTTCTCATAGCATCAAAATACTAGTTTTCCCTTGGAATAATTTGTAAGGCTTTCCATGTAGCCTTCTATGGGATCTCTACCCTTTTCTACTCCTTGTTTCTCTATTGGGCCCATTCTGAACTTTTAGGTTGATCTTCTTCATCATCACTAACTTCTACCACAATGTCCAATTAGAAGACTTAGGATCTACTCTTTTCTGGATCTCCTCAGGTACTTGGGCTGAAATTTTATCCCAATTCTCAATACATTTGTCTAGTCAAGCCTAGTACTCCATCTAAGGATAAAATCCCTGAAAGATTGATATGCCTTCTTCATCTCTTGCTCAAAACTTACTACATCCCTAAATTTAATCATTATTTCTCGACATACATTTTCATCCAATCTGTCACCAATGACATCCTTCTCCTATAGATATTTTGTTAGAAGTAGGGTATAACTCCTCATGTTCTTTAAGGCATTCATGACTACATTGCAGGGGTCATAGATTCTAGCAAGGGCCATTGGAAATTTGTATTCTTGAAGGAAAGCATTAGTTTCCTCAATTACATTTTTCTGTATCTCAAAGTCTCCTACTTTGGTACACCTACATAGAAAAGTGCCCTTCTTGATAGTTTTCCCTAAGTGTTCTCTATTTAAGGAATTAGTTTCCAAAATATATTTCGAATTCCTAACCTCTTTGGCACAAATTTTGGAAGAAGATGGGGAGGCCGAGAGCATTTGAAAACCCTAATTATAATATAGTCTTTAAAAAGAAGAAAACTACCCCAATTATGCCCTATCTATTTTCCCTCATCAAAAAATAAATTTGTCTTTACTATCTTTTTCACATTATGTGGTATTCTTTCATCAATAGCACCTATCATTTTTAACACTAGGTCTAGAAGCCATTATAAAAAGAAATAGCATTAGAGTATGCTTAGAATTGTTGTCATACCCTTGTCCATCTTTGCACAAGTAATCTCTCTCCCCATTTCTCTATACACTCGAAGAAACTTTTATCAAAGAGATCCACATTTCTAAATAGGATTAGATACATGAGCATGGAGTATTGATAAAACCTAAAATTCTCCAATTTTCCCTCCTGCGCAGCAATAATTTCCTTGTAAATTTAGGTGATGATGTACTCAAAAAAATCATATCCCATATGTTAGAGAAAAAAGTTAATTTAATTTCATTTATTAAATCAACTTTTCTCCCTTCTTAAGATTTCATGATATGCATTTTTTAGCTTTCTCTATTTAATAATTATTTTGTAATTATTAAATAGCTTTCACCTTTAGGTTACCCTTTGTAACTTATTAGGCTACCCTTTTTGGGTTTTGATTTCCTTTTATAAGGATTGATCTCTTTGTAATTATTATCTCTTCTTCATTTGAATATAAAATTTGCATGTTTTTTAGATCAAACCCTTGCCTCTTCTTTTCTTTTTCTTCTTCGTGATAGGTTTTCTATATGCAGGTATTTGAGGGCTTCATGGATTTGATTTGCATATTTTCTCAAATCCTTCATGGTATTAGAGCCAAATTTGTTGTAGCTCATTCAATAATTGGAGAAAAGGGGAGAATAAGGGTTTGATGGATTAGATCTAGAGTATTTCAAGTATTTCCTAAGAAAATAGGTAGGTCACTAATTTTTAGAGCAGTTTGAGGCCAAACAGACTTCACAGATTAACCCAAAAGGTGTCAAAACCCCTATTTCCATATAAAGTTTATTCATTTTGGACAATGTTGATTCAGGAGGCAAAATTTGTTTGCCTGTTAGGGCTGTATGGTCTCTATATATAATTCAAGCTAGATTTATTATTAAAAATTACAAAAAGAAAAAAAAAATGTAGGGTTTTGGGCCACCGTGATTTACTAACCACTAGTAGCACTATCGTGGTTACCATTGTGGTCATTGCTTAGCGGCTTACTCAACAACTCTACCAGTGGTTCCATGGCGGCTCCACCGTAGCAGACCACCTCCCTCTTACCATTGTAGCTCTCCTCCCACCACCCAGCCATTGCCTGACCGCCACTCTGTTGGTGGTGTAGAGGTTGAATTTTTTTTTTTAATTATTTAAAAAATAATAAATTTTTATGCATTTCCAGGGGCCCTGTCAATTGTTTCTCCATAACTTGAGCATACAGATGTATTTTTTCAATCTGAAAGAAGCACCAACAAGACAATTCTAAGATGGAGACATTGGTATAGGTTTTTTTTTATTTTGATACATTCTAGCTACCTATTTCAGAAATCAAAGCTAGATGTTTATTTTTTCACTCCGAAGGGCATATCTTGAGCATCCCATCTCCATTATTCAAAAATGTTATATTTTTAGAAATCTAGTTCTATCTACATTTTAGAAATGCTATAATTTCTTCTTGATTCTATTCTATGCTCTTTCTATCATTTTTTTTTCTTTACTTCTCTCTGGTGGATATCTTGGTTGTTTCAAGTCTGGGGATCATTTTAATGGCATGGGATATCTTCTTTTGGGTTGTACTATCTATTGTATCAATTATTTTCCCTTTCTAATCATTGTTGATATCATTTGTAAGCATTTTTATCCAAAAACAGTAAGATAAAGTGCCACTTCTTGCTTTGTTGGGATTTTTTCATCATTGTGATTTATTGTACTCATGCTCTTTTATAAAATGCCATGAGGGATAGTTGTTTTCCTTTTAGTGCCCTCTTCCTTTATTAATTGAGTGTCCCTTCCATGACATTAGCCCCATGATGTGTTGATGACACATGCCTTTATAGGTGTCTATACCTCTTCCTTAGTCTTGATGTTCTTGGTTCTTTCTATTTTGTAGGAGATTTTCGGCCCACTTTCTTAGTTGCCTGTCACCTAATCCTTTTCTACATTAGTGTGGGTTCTTCTATTGTTTCTAATGCTTCCTTGGTTCATTAGAGTGGGCTATTTATTTAGTATTTTGTCCTATGTACTAGGCAATTACAATGGCTGGATATCTATGCATTTTGGTGAGATGGATCATCTACCATATAGACACTCTTCTTTTTATTCCTACTTTGGTTATAGCCTTTCTTGGTTCAACTGATCAGCTCTATAGACTTTGGTGTTTCATGCCATCTTTATTTTTGAGTTTAGTTGTTTTCCTTTGTTTACCTCTTGATTTAATGTAGATTACAATCTTCTCTACCTGTTCAAGCTCTATTTTAGAGGAGGTTCTACAAATCAGTAGTTTCCTTTTAACAAAGTTTGCCACCTCTTCATGCTTCAATTTTTTTCTTCATGATCACTCTTTGTTCCTATTTTCTAGAACATTCCTCTAGTTGGAGGCTTCTATAGTCCTTCACTAGGTTTTCAACTATCTCTTTTTGGAATAGAGTTTTTCCCACTAGGTTTTCTCTAATTCTCCATTTCATAAAGATTTTGTTGTGATTAGGTACCTCATCGGGCCTTGTTGTCAGGATGCAATTTTTCTTTCAGCACTGCATTATTTCTCATCTTAAGGGGGGGTGTTAGAGAAAAAGGTTAATTTAGTTTCATTTATTGAATTACCTTTTCTCCCTTCTTAAGATATTTCTTTATGCATTTTTTAGCTTTCTCTATTTAATAATTATTTTGTAATTATTAAATAGCTTTCACCTTTAGGTTACCCTTTGTAACTTACTAGGTTACCCTTTTTAGGTTTTGATCCACTTTTATAAGGATTGATCTCTTTGTAATTATTATCTCTTCTTCATCTGAATATATAATTCACATGTTTTTTAGATCAAACCCTTTTCTCTTCTTATCTTTTTCTTCTCTATGATAGCTTTTCTACATGCAGGTATTCAAGGGCTTCATGGATTTGATTTGCATATTTTCTCAAATCCTTCCCATATTTGTGTTGGGATCCTGAATGTTTAATTTCATGATGTAGTGTGCTCTAATAGCATACATGGTTCCATATAAACCTAGGGTTTCGTTCAAAGAAAAAACAATATTCTTCATATATCTATGAAAGAACTCAAGAACCATGGACTCATCCACTTCCTTTTTATTTGGTATCCCCCTCTTCTATTTTCTTGCCAAAGGGATGTTCCTACTCATAACCTTTCCCATCTAGAAATCCTTATGGCTTTTGAAATTTTCGTTAAGTTTATCTATGTCAATTGGCAATGACATAGGGCCTCCAAAGTCAAATGCTTCAACGAATGCATCCTTATCTAATGCCAGGAAGATGCTCCTATCTTTCCTATGAAATTAATTACTAACTAGGTTTTGAAATTTTATCAGTGCCTTCACCAGGTAGACATCCACAAAGACCTTTGGCATAATCAACTTTCCCAAGTTTCTAGTCGAAGGGCTGTAAATTAGGACTTTCTCTGTCCTATTCCTATAAAAATATTAGAATAGTTCACTTCCATTCCTATCAGTGACATTTGAATCTTTGTAAAATGTGTAAGGATCCTTGAAGGCATGGTCATTTATAGATTGTGTATTTGAAGAACAAAGTGGAATCTACATCCATTCATCCATTAATGGGCTAGGGCTTTTCGATTTTGAAGTGGATTCTTCAATTACAACTTGTGCTATTAGTTCTTATTCTTTCTATGTTATTTTTGCAAAATAATCTTAACAATTATGACTCTTGGATGTTGGAAATTTGATAGAATTCACTATACAACTCTATCTCTACTCTAAAAACTCAAACAATCATTGAACTAGTGTAGGACTAGAAAACAGGTTAAATGCATAACCTACTATGAGAAAATCACAAAACTCAATCAACATACATTAGCACCCACTAGTCTACCATGAAAGCTAAACTAATGAAAAGAAGAAAACACAAGGTTAGAAACTCCCTCTTTCATTTGTACCTCCCATGTCATTCTTTCTTCTCCAAATGATGTAGCTCCAAAGTTGCCTATAGTGCACACAAAATTGAAGCAAAAGTCTATGATATGGATAATGCCATGAGAATACTAGAAGTGTGATTTTTGTGTGAGAGCAAGAATAAAAAATGCAAAGAAAATAGGGACTCAAAGACTCAAGAATTATGACTTCAAGGACTTAAGGAATTAAGACCAAAAATGAGAGGAAGAATGCTCATTTTATAATTGGCATGGAGGATGAGAGCCTTGAATTTTTCACCCATAGATATGCGATGTGGTGAGAGATTCCTTTGAGAATCCATGATGCATATGACAAAATATGCCAATTGTAAGATTCTATGATGCATGGAAGTCAAACTTGGCTAAATGTGGAAGAGAATCTATGATGCGTCATAAGACACCTCAAGCCCACCTATAGCCAAGAATCTATGACAAATAAGCCAAATAGAGACATGTGTAAGAGAATAAGAATATTTGATTATGACATATCTTATCCAAGTGTCAAAGGAGAATCCACGAGGTGTCATATCCAAGTGTCACTATGATGCAATATTCTGTGGAATATTTGAATTAAAAATCCTTTTATTCCACAAAATAAGAATTAGTAGAAAATGGAATTAATGATGGAAAATGGAACTTAGGAAATTATAAATTTCCATGGTTTGTGGATAATGAATAAATTAAATAATAAAATTAATTAATTAAGGACAATAATTAGGAATAATAATTAGTAAGCATAATAGAATTAAATTATGGGTTATTTAATCCTATAGAGAAAATTAGTAAATGATTAGCCAAATTGATTAAATGAATGCAACCATATCCTTTGATGAAAATGTGATGATGATGGATATCGAATAAGATGATGATAAGTAGACCAAAGCCATGGTTATATTGATTGATTGAAATTTATAACATGCCAAGGACACATGACATGAATTGATTGATACGTAACATTTAACTGACATTGCAAATGCTACAGGATCGAGGTTGATTGATAAGATTGATCATAATAACATTGACAGACACTGTCAATATTATTAAAATGATTTATAATGCCATGATTTGACATTGAAAGCCTCAACAACATCAAATATTAGATGACATGAATGATAGTTTGACCTAGCACTAAAAGCTACGACAGTACTAAGGTCAAATTGATAAGATTGATATTTTGATAGGTTTCCAAGGCATTGAAAGCCACAAAAATACCTGGGATTGAATAAATGATGATTGATTTGGAATTTTTGATATGTTTTGAGTTGATTAGGACTGATTTTGAGTGATTCTAAGTTGATTTAGGGTGATTCTAAGTTGATTTGGGGTGATTCCAAGTTGATATGAAATGGTTTCGAAATGATATGAAATTGATGTGAAGAAGGATACAACTGATAAAGTATAATAACTTTGACCAAAAAATTGAAGTTATTAGAATGAGAAAATGGGACAAATTAGTATGAAGAAATGATGAAGCCATAGATGCAAACCTTTTTTGAGAGTCTACATTTTGCCCCTCTTTGATACAATATGATTTAAAGCATTGTGTCAAAGAATGCTAATGGAAAAGCCATAAAAGGATGCCCTAGCAATGTGGTATATATTTATGCCCCCTCAAGAAATTGACCAAAATAGGCATATGATAGGTCAATTTCATCGACAATAGGAAAATAAAGCCATAGCAATAAATGGATCAAAAATCAAAGTTAAAACGTGAAAGTTATGGGCTCCAGAGTGAAAAAGGGCACTATGACCAACATAGAAAGGACCTCATGCACATCCATCTAGGTAGTAGAAAGCTATAAAAGGGATTTGAGAGGGTTTTGAAGGTCATTTTAACTCTCTTATTTGGAAGAAAAGAGCTTTGGAGCAAGGAGAATGGATCGACTACCTAGGGAGCAACATCATGGTGAACGGGTGCAGACCTTCCGACAGTGGGTAGATGTTGGACCTCTGGTGAGTACATCAAGATCATATTTTTACTTTCAATGCTTTTTCATGATTTTTACTACTTTTCCATGCTTTTCCATAGTTTTTAGGCACTTAGGAATCTGTCAGGGGGAATCGAGGGTCAAAAGGGGGTCCCAGGGCTAGGTAGGCCATCCCAAACACCCCAACTACACCCAAAATGCAGCCAAGTGCATCAATGATGCAGTTGGAATTCCCAAGTGCACCAATGATTTAGTTGGTAATACCAAGTGTGTCAATGATGCAGTTGGGAACCCCAACTGCGCCTTAGGATGCACTGGAGCTCTGATCGAGGTGCAAATGGTCTCGGATTGAGCTAAAACTTGGTAAAGGCTACCATAACCCTAGGGGAATGTTAGAAACATGATGGAATGTAGAAAAAGGTGGTCAAAATGCTTAGAATTTGGTCAAACATAGGGTAGATGTAGGTCAAACTTGGATAAATGCTAATAAAGGACCGTGCAAAGGGCCCAAAAGGGTGCAAACGGACTCAAAATGACTCAAAATTTGGAACACATGTTCAAAACCCTAGGAAGAGTTGAGAAAAAAGGTTAACTGAGGTGAGGATAGTCAAAAAAAGGTCAAACTTAGCTCTAATGGAGGAAAAAGGTTGACTGATGGATAGGGATAGGGTCAAAATGATGTAAATGAGCTTGAAATGATCCAAAACTTGGAAAACATGTTCAAAACCCTAGGAAGAGTTCAAAACATACATCAATATAGTCAAACATACTCAAAAAAAAGTAAAACTTAGTCAAACTAGAGTCAAACTAGAGTCAAACTAAGTCAAACTTGGGTCAAAAGTAGGGTAAATTGGATGTAAAACCATAGGAGATTAACATAGGCTATATGACTATGCAAGAGGAGCTACCGCTACTATGGATAAGGGGACATAGGCCAAAGAGCCTTACACTACGTCATCAAATGACACCCAGTGAGTGAGGGATATTGGCTAGGTTAGGATTATATCATGTGACATTTATGCCAAAGGTGAGGGTGAATAGTGCTCTGCTGACAGCTTTGATAGAGAGGTGGCACTCAGAGATGGTTAATTCCACCTACCAACTAGGGAGGTGACTATGACACTAGAGGATGTATGGTGCATCCTTAGGATCCCTATACATGGATAGCTAGTAGTGTATGACCCAACTACAGGACGAGTCGCTCTACACCGACTATTTGGATGCAAAGATGTAGAGCTAGGGATCTGAGACTATGAGATCAAATGGGACCTATTGGTGGCACACCATGAGTGGCTGACAGTTGTAATTTTCTAGGTGATTAGTGGATTGTTGATACCAGATAGATGAGGACATGGATTCTCGATTGGATGGGGTCGAGTACTTAAGTAGATGATTATGGAGGGCACTATGTTTTCTTGGGGCCAATGCATGTTAGGGATGTTATGTTATTATTTGCATTAGGTAGCATATAGAGGAGTACTATCCTTCAGCACTGATGGCACATTATTACAGATCTAGGCCTATGAGCATATTGCAGTATTTAGGCCTCTGGTAGAGCAAGTGTTGGTAGATGATATGCCATATGTGAGATACTTTTGCCATCAGATAGACATGATGACACAGTTCATATGGAGACCATACAGAGATTACCTCAGTAGGAGCACTACCTCATAGGGCACATAGTGATCAGTCACCTGGTTATAGAGATGTACCTACCAGAGTAGGTATGGAGATAGTTTGGGGAGACACAAGATGTACCTATAGGGTTAGCATTATTTCTTTGATCTAGAGGAGAGGTTTAAGAGTGGGGACCACCTATCAAGAAATAGGTATAATATGCACAATTAGTAGAGTTATATTTGAGACTATGGGGGGTAGCAACAGATATAGTGGATGTAGGCACGACAGTAGCATATGATAGGTGGTTTGCATAGCATTGGCCGAGACCTTTGACAGATCTCACAGTACTAGTTCCCCAAGGGAAGCCACAAGATGAGGAGGATGATGAGGAGGAGGAGGATGGGGAGAGGATAAGGAAGGATTTTATGAGGGTGATGGGGGAGAGGATGACACTAAGGAGGAGGATGAGGGAGACGATGAGGAGGGAGGAGAGGAGGAGGAGGATGAGGATGAAGATGTTGAGGAGGGTGATGAGGAGGGTGGTGAGGGAGAGGAGGAGGGAGATAATGAGGAGGGTAGAGGTAGTGGGGGCAGGGATGGCATTGGAGGTGATGACAAGGGAGAGGATGAGGAGGACTATTGGGAGGACAGGGATGCAGCTGCGATGGACATGGAGGAGTATCTAGTGGAGGACACTGGGAGAGCATTAGTACTAGTAGAGGTAGGGCCTAGTGAGGTAGATTTGATGGTCATGGTCAGAGGGCTACAAATTTAGTTATATTTGGTTGTGGTAGAGAGGGATGTCATGGTGGGAGAGAGGGATGTAGTTATAGTAGAGAGAGATTAGGCAAGGGCTGAGAGAGATGTAGTGGTGCACAGGGCAGAGATAGTAGCGCAGGAGTCTCAGGGGTTCATTAGTTGCATTAGAGATGCAAAATTTTGAGATCTAGAAATAATGATGAGTAGGGCTTACATGGAGGCACAATATTGGTGAGATCAGTATGAGAGGGTGGTGCCACCAAGGCAAAGAGTAGAGATTTTTTGTACATCGATATCTCATTCCCACAGGACACAGAGGACACAGAGTAGTGTGGGGGTGATGGGGCCTATGAGGCCATCACAAAGAGTAGAGAAATCATCCTTGAGGCCAGACAGAAGCCACAAGGCTAAGGATAGCACGAGATGACATTGACAGACTCACATATGGAGGGGCCACTCTATGTCTATTTTTCACACCTACAGGTAGTTAGTATTGATGTAAACCATGGTCATGTACTCTGATACCTTTGTGAGACATTTATGAGATGGTCTTATGTTATGATGACTATATGAGATGAATTATGCATATGCTTTAGATATTTTATATGGATGTATTTATGTTTTTTTGTGTGGACTTATATATGATGACATCATGTGTTGATTTATCATGTGTTATGCATAGGAAATGCCATCTTTTTATTTTTGCCACATGTTTTTCTCATGAATGAATGCCTAATGTAATGCGAATGATATGGAATGAATTTAAATGAAATGAAATGAATGCAAATGAAATGTAAAATGATAGGGAATGAATGAAAATGAAATGTAAAATGGATGAAAATGGTATAAATTCCATGTTTATTGCTTTGGATCATTTTGGACTTTGGACACATGTAGGAATGCAGGATGACAATGCTTTTTGTGTATCAGAGTATGAGACCAAGGTAGCAGATGAAGATGATGTAGAAGATAGAAGAGATGAGAGGAAGAATTGTTAGTATGATGAGAAGACTTTTTGCTTTTTAAAAGTGCACTATATGTCAAATGGAGCTTTATTTTGATATGGAAAATGGAATGCAACACATCATGGCATAAAGGGCTAGAGCGTAAATGCAAGCCTTGTGCGTAAACAAGCATGATGCAAATAGAAAATGACCTTGTCCTTCCTATATGTACATGCCCCAAATTCTCAAAGGTACATTGTAATAGACAAAAATAACAAAAGATGACCATGAACCATCCCGGCCACTCTTATAGATCAATTTATATCATCGAGTGGCATAGGAACATGATCAAAGAAAAACAAAGCAAAAAATAAATCACTCACTAAATAGTGTGAGCCAATAGCCATTCTTGTCCATTATTGCTTGCTTTTTAGTATTTTTAGGTGTTGAGATGGTGTTCGACATGTTGATTATGTGATAGTTCTGGTTGTGGATTAAATTGATAGGTTTATAGTAACATGTTAGATTGACTGTCTGTTCACATTGCTCTGATAGTGTGATTATCATGAAAGTGTAGTGCTTTGAATTTCAATTTGCAAAGTGCAAGTGTTTACACAAAAGGGGTGGTTATCCACAGTGAATATGTACAAGGTTTATTGCTAAATTTTGATGGGTTTTGTGATTTTTAGGGTTTTTGAGGATATTTGATGTTTTTGTGTGACTGATTTTTTCAGGACATTTTACAATTTTTAGGGTTTTTTCCAGGATTGTATTTGAATTTTTACTGATTTTTTCAAGATCATTTTATGATTTTTAGTGCTTTCTTCAAGACATTATATGATTTTTATAGATTTTTTTCAGGACATTATGTGATTTTTAGTGCTTTTTCTAGGACATTTTATGTTTTTTATAGATTTTTTCAGGACATTATGTGATTTTTTAGGTTTTTTTTAGGATCATATAAGCATATACAAGTGTTAGCTCCAATCCATTATGCAATAGGTCCAATGGATAAAAAGTTCTTAGGGATATGCCCCCAATTCAAATTCAAACTCGTGCACTATGTAGGTAAAATGCCCCCAGACAAGATGCAAACTATGTACAAAGGCCAATGATAGAGTGTGTGTGTGTAGACTGGTGATGCGTAGGAAAGATAAAAAAGAATATTAACCAGTTCATGAGCCATGATAAGGGACCAAGGATGTCTTGTAATATGAAGGATATGATGAAGGAATGACAGAGGGGGAAAAACTAGATGGAATCCCGATAGATGGAGGAGCAACAACTGATTACACATGGCACCTATTCGCCAACTTTTCACTTTTGGACGAAATTTTTCTCTTAACTCAAATTTTCATGCCAAGATGCCTGTTTTCCAGGTTTTCATCAAGGCATCCATTTTTTCATGACTTTTTCACTTTTTTTCTTTTCTTTTTTAGGACTTTTTCCTATTTTTTTAAATATTTTTTTTAGAACTTTTTTCAATTTTTTGATGTTTCTTCAGGACTTTTAGACAGAATCAAGTGTATTACTTGTGAATATGCATGCTATTGATGGATATAGGTAGTGGTTCACCTTCTGAAGTCACAAGCTTGTATACTCTGGACCTAAATGATGTAGTAACTACATAAGGTCCTTCCCAATTTGGCTCAAATTTGCTTTGTTTTTCTCTATGTTGTTGTGTCTTGTAGTTCATCTTTAGGACCAAATCACCAACCTCAAAATGACAACCCCAGACTTTCTTGTTATAGCTCCATTTGAGTTAGTTTTTGTTGAGATAATGGGTGTTGCACACATTGCATAATATTGTTATTTTATTTTTTATTATGTAATGTTGTGCCTAGACGGACATGCAACATGTAAAGATTCCCATGGAATATTCTTGATGAGTTGTATTGTAACATTGTGAAAATATTTTATGTAATTATTTAATATTGAGGAAAAAAATTAAATGCCCAATATTAAATGTGGGGCCAGTGGGTTAGGTAGCACATGGTTTTTAGCACATGGTTTATGTAATACCACTTGGTGGTTTTGTGGGACTTGCTACTATATAAGCAGCCACAAGGGTAGTTGTTGTATATAGAGAGAGTGACAAGGAGAAGAAAAAAAGGCAAGAGTCGAGCAGGACAAGGCTTGACAGGTTAGCCAAGGGAGCATTTGTGAAGGTTGAAAGCATGGCATGGGATGTGTGGATTCATGCTTGTTCACATAGTTTCCTCGGTTGTGGCTATGGCCATGAAGGCTTCCATGGTTGTATGGCAATGGTATTTTTTGCTGAATAATACATGGTGATGGATGCTTTTGGAGGCTGAGTTTTTCCCTCAATGAGGGTTTCCTAGGGTATATCTTGTGTCACAATTTTGTGGGTATGTTGTCTATTCTCTTGCATGTGGATTTTAATTGCGTGTTTATTTTATATTTATTATGGGTTATGTGGAAACGGTTATATTTTTTATTGCCTTGTTTCCTTACAAGTGGTATTAGAGCTATGGTTTTATTATTGTAACCCTAGATTGAATCCATGGGAATGCATGAGAGGATAAAAGAAAGGGCAAGATATATGAATGATTTATTGCAGATCTGAGGCTTTTGGGTTTGCTGTTATGATGGGATGTTAAAATATTTGGGCATGTGAAATTGTTGGACAAAAAGAGTTTTTCGGATGTTTCATTTAAATGAGGGTTTTGGGGGGTAGCTTGCATAAATGACCTCCTGGGTAAAAACAGACCTCATCATTGGATCCGGGTTGACATTTCCATAAATTTTGATATATAATATGCCCTAGTTTGGCCATGTTTAGAGAAAATGAAAGAGTTTTTTGGTTTCAGCCCATGATGGCTGTCAAATTTAATCCTGTCAAAATTTTCGTCACTGAAAAAAAAAAAAAAAATCATACTAAAAATGGTAAAAAGACTGTCTTAGTAAAACGGCCATAACTTTCTCTCAGAATATCAAATTTTAGAGTTCTTACAGGCGTTGGAAAGCTAATTCAGAGCACTACAAGATAGTGTAGGTTTGGTTCTATGATTTTAAAATTTTGTCATGTTTTAAGAGCCCTAAAGTCAAATGTTATTTATTTTGAGAACAGATTAGGGCATAACTTGGGCATGCGGAGTCAGATTTTGGACTTCAAGTAGTCAACGGAAAGCTCTTGGAGAGCTCTACACATTAGTTTAGATTTGGTGCAGGTTTAGCATGATTTATTTGTCAATATATTGATCTAAACAATTTATTGATATATTTTGACTATGGTAACATTGTGAGTTTATGGCATTGGAGATTTAAGATTTGATGTCATTGTATACTCAGTTCATATTTCAGATTGGTCTCATGATGATATGGTTATCAGTGTTTGGTTTGGATATGTATGATGACTTGTTGGATCTACAAGTTGTGTAGTGTTGTAAACAGTCTATACTTATAGGTTGTATTTATAGCTTGGTTATGGGTTGTATTTGCCCATTGATCTTTCATTATTGATGCATATTCGGATTGGTGGCTTGGATTTGGGTTGTCTATGCCCTAAGTCACATGATTTTATCTTCATGTAGAAGGGATGAGATGTTGTTACCAGGTACAATCATGGTGGAGGATTATGGTTGACTATTTTATGCTGACAGGTTGGACACTTTGAGAGCCAGATGCTCAGTTCATGGATGTGATCATGGTGTCATGGATTTTGGCATGACATGATTGGTTATACAGGTACATCCTTGATGTTCATTAGCTTGGATTTCTGATTCAATTATGGTGGTATATCTTCTTGGTTGAGGATCATAGTTATTTAGTTTCTTTTGAGGAGCTCATGATGTGCACTTTGAGTTCTTTGATGGTTTGATGCCTTGGTTGATTCTCATGGTTAGAGGATGGTTTTTCATAATGATGTCATGGATAGCTTGGATACATAGTTTAGTGGGAGCTTGTGACAGTGATGGGGTGACAGTGCAGGATTAGTTCCTGGTTTGGTTTATATCTTCTTGGTTTGGAGAGGATGGATTTTATGATGCCATAGGTGACTTGGTACCACGGTTGAGTGGGAGTTTTGTTGGCATTGATATATTTATTGAGTGTTTGCAGATGTTGGAGGTTTGTCTTAGATCCTGTTGCTGCAGAAGCATCTTTGACATTTGCATGGTGCACTTGTTATCTTCATGGTGTTTGAAGATGGTTAGATCTTGAGGACTCATGGAGTTCTTGGTTATCTTCATGGTGTGTGGAGATGGTTCTTCCTGGTATGTAGAGATGGTTTTCTTCATGGTGTGTGGAGATGGTTGCATCTTGAGGACTCATAGGGTTCTTGGCAAAGGTGTGGTTTATGCTTTTATTTGGCATGTTATCCTTGGTGTGAGGATGGTTTCATTATTATGTCATGGTATACTCTTGATACACGTTTAGAGTTATGACATGTTATGGTGTGTTCATGTGGAGCATGTTATCTCTTTAGTTGAGATGGTAAGATCATGTTGTCATGTTTATATTCCTAAGGCCATGGTTGGAACTTTGACATTGATCTTGGTTTAGTTTCTTGGTATTGAGTACACTGATCATAAGCTGGATACTTCATGATATTTCTATGTTGCATTTGGAGTTGGCATGGATTGATTGGTTACAGGTGCTCATGGATACTTAGAAATGGTGGTGATGCTGATTTCTCTTGGATTAGAGAAGTATTTGTTGGGACGATTGATGGTTTCAGCAAGAAGTCCAAGGGGCAGTCACCTGATATGGACTTGAGAGGAGATTGTTCTTAGATGAGTCTTGGTTGGAGACTTGGGTATCTTGATGAGCATTCTCATTCCCCACTCTTGGTCTACTCGGCGGTTTGCTACTTGAGAGGTATAGCCCATTGTTTTCTCTTAGTTGCATTATATTTATGCTTGTCTTTCATGGATATGGATCTTGAGCTATGGTACATGAGTTAGTTCTGGAGGGTTCATTTGAGAGATGGTTTAGCATTGGTTATCTCCATGTGCATATGTTGTTATGCTGGTTGAGTTTGGGAGATGGTTTTATATTGGGCATATTCCTTGGATTAGGAATGGTTATTCCTTGGTTTAGGAATGGGTTTATTGAGTTTGATCTTCTTGTGAGAGGCTTACATCCATGATGAGTTATATGGTATGGTTTGAGTGTTGTTGAGGCTTCTTGTTGGGGTTTTATGGAGGAGATCATACTTGCACAATTTACATCTAAAGGTGTGTGTAGAAGGACATGATATAGGTTATGATTTGCATGGTTTCTCTGGTCTTGGTTATCTTCCTGGATGTTCAGTTTTTCCTACATTGGATTTGAGATTGGTTGGAGATTTTGATCACTGGTTTGTGCTCATGTATGTCATGTGAGAGATGACATGGTTATTTCTTTATCTCTTTCCTTTGTTGGTTGTGGAGAACTTTGGAGAGCATTGGAGACTTGTTATGAGAGTTGTTCTCGTAGGATATCAGTTTATGTATTGTGGATGTCCTTGATACTACATGGATTCACTTCTTTGAGATGTGTTGAGTGGATTGGTTATAGATTTGACATTATCTTTTGTAGTGGGAGCTTCTTGGTATATCTATGGCAGGTATTTCTCTTGAGGCTTGTGATTACAGGTTGCAGATTGGATATGTCGGTGATATAAGATTCACTTGTTGTACCTTTGAGGTATGGATAGTTGGATGGGTTTGGCACTTTGCTGTGGGTGCTATTTAAGCTATGGATATTTTGATAACTACAAATACATGTGATTACCTTTGGATCAGGTTTTTTGTGGTTGGATTTCAGCTGGTATAGGATTTTATGATCTTCTAATGCGACAGGTTGGGTGGCTTTCTCTTTGGATGGCTTCTATGTATGTCCAGTGGGAGTGGCATAATAGGAGGTGAGATCATTCATGTTCGAGATGCTAGATACTTTGATTTTGTTGTGGGTACCAGGATGGAGCACTTGGTGTATTTTGATCCATGATGGTGGATGTGCTGGGAGGGATTGTTCCCTTGTTCATTTTGTGTGGCTACGGATTGACCCTATGCAATGTATACAACAAGTGGGAGATTGTTGAGATAATGGGTGTTTCACACATTGCATAATATTGTTATTTTATTTTTTATTATGTAATGTTGTGCCTAGATGGATGTGCAACATGTAAAGATTCCCATGGAATATTCTTGATGAGTTGTATTGTAACATTGTGAAAATATTTTATGTAATTATTTAATATTGAGGAAAAGAATTAAATGCCCAATATTAAATGTGGGGCCATTGGGTTATGTAGCACATGGTTTATGTAATACCACTTGGTGGTTTTGTGGGACTTGCTACTATATAAGCAGCCACAAGGGTAGTTGTTGTATATAGAGAGAGAGTGACAAGGAGAAGAAAAAAAGGCAAGAGTCGAGTAGGACAAGGCTTGACAGGTTAGCCAAGGGAGCATTTGTGAAGGTTGAAAGCATGGCATGGGATGTGTGGATTCATGTTTGTTCACATAGTTTGCTCGGTTGTGGCTATGGCCATGAAGGCTTCCATGGTTGTATGGCAATGGTATTTTTTGCTGAATAATACATGGTGATGGATGCTTTTGGAGGCTGGGTTTTTCCCTCAATGAGGTTTTCCTAGGGTATATCTTGTGTCACAATTTTGTGGGTATGTTGTCTATTCTCTTGCATGTGGATTTTAATTCCATTTTTATTTTATATTTATTATGGGTTATGTGGAAATGGTTATATTATTTATTGCCAAGTTTCCTTACAGTTTTGGTAAGCTTGCAAATGTGTCAAGGCAACTCATCTTTGTTCATCAAGCATTTTTAGCTCGTGGAGTCTAGATATTCGATAGTTTTCATCATCAACAATACCTTGTAGGGATACTCTCAATGATAGAATTTCAACTTCAATGGGAAGCATGGCCTCAGTGCTATAGACAAGAGAGTATGGTGTTACACTAGTAGGAGTATGCACACTTATCCAGTATGCCCAAAGAGCTAGATTTAGTTGGAGGTGCCAGTCTCGACCCAAATCATTCACAGTCTTTTGGAGAATCTTAACAATGGTCTTATTAGATGCTTCTACTTGGCCATTTCCCTATCGATGGTAAATACTAGAATATCCATGGTATATGTTGTACTTCTCACAAAACTTGTCTGCATCTTTGTTTTTAAATGGACTACAATGGTCAGTAATAATAGCCAAGGGGAATCCATACTGACATATGATGTAGTTTAGAATAAACCTTGAGATCTTCTTGCCAGTGGTGAAGGTCAAAGGGATAGCTTCAACCCACTTGGTAAAATATTCTGTTGCAGTGATAATGAACTTATGATCATCAGAGGATGGACGAGAAATAGCTTCAATAAGATCAAATTCCCATTGTGAAAAGGGCCATGGTGATATGACTAGTTGCAATTCTTATGTTTTGCATGTATCAGATTGTTATGTATTTGAAATTTATGACATGTTTTGGCAAAGTCATGGGCATCTTTTTCCATGGTAGGCCAATAGTACCCAGCTCTGACAAGTTTCTTGGCTAGACTCAAACCATTGAAATGGCCTCCACATATACCTTCATGAACCTCATGCAAGGCAATTTCAGCTTCTTGCGAGTCAAGGCATCTGAGAAGGGTTTGGTCAAAGGATCTCTTATAAAAGATGTCACTGATAATGACATATCTAGTGGCTTGACGGATAAAGGCTCAACGGTCATTTTTGGATAAGTTGGGTGGTAGGATTTGGGCATGTAGGTAATCATAAATTTCTTGATACCAAGGAGAATTGGGACAAACAAGTTCACACACAAACTCAGATTAAGGGAGCTCAAATGCTGGAATCAAAAGTTTCTCAACAAGGAATTCATAACATTCTACATTTTGAGGCATATCAATCATAGAAGCAATGGTAGCCATAGCATCAACTTGTTTGTTGTGTATTCTTGGTTGTTGATGAAAAGAGATAGTAACAAATTTAGACTTTAGGAAGTTTTCCATCTTCTTGTAGGGCATTAGTTTATCATCTTTGGTCTCATAGTCATCATTGACTTGGTGGATGACCAACTGAGAATCCCCAAAGACTTGTAAATGTTGAATGTTCCATTGGATAGCTATCTTGAGTCCCGTAATTAGTGCCTCATATTTTTCTATGTTGTTTGTACAATGGAATGTAATCCTGTATGACTTGGGGATTATGTCTCCTTGAGGAGTGATAAACATGATGCCAGCTCCTGAACCATTTTGTGTATGTGATCCATCAAAATAAAGCTTCCATTCATTATCTACATCCATGTGAAATATGGCTTTGTCTGGAAAGTCTATCAACACAGGATGATCATCTAACATAGGGGCTTCTACTAATTGATCTACTATCACTTGCCCTTTGATTGCCTTTATGTCTACATATTCTATGTCAAATTCACTAAGGACCATGACCCATTTGGCTAAGCGTCCTGTGAGAGTAGCTCTACTGAGGAGGTATTCCAGTGAGTCAATCTTAGAGATGAGCATTGTTTTCTAATGGAGCATGTAATGTCTGAGCTTTTGGGTTGCAAAACAATAGCAAGGCATGCTTGTTCAATCAGTGAATAATTTAGCTCATAGCCCATAAGTGTTCTATTGATGTAATATATGGCTCACTATCTTCCTTGTTCATCATTTTGTGCTAAGAGAGCTCCTAATGTTGTATCTATAGTAGATATATATAAAATGAATGGTTTCCTTGGAATAGGAGCCATTAAAACTAGTGGATGTAGAAGATAATCCTTGAGTTGTTGGAAAGATTCTTGGCACTGCTTATTCCATTGAAAGGATACTCCTTTATGTAAGAGGTGTTGAAAGGAGTGACACTTATCTACCAATTGTGCAATGAATCTGTAGATAGAATGCAATCTTCCTTGTAGTCCTCTTAGGGTTTTTAGATTCATTGGAGGAGGCATGTCAAGTATTGCTTTTACTTTCTCGTGATCCACTTCAATGCCTCATTGAGAAACAATGTAGCCTAGGAACTTTCTAGAGACAACTCCAAATACACACTTTTTTGGATTTAGATGAAGCTTATAGCTTTCCATTCTAGAAAATATCTAATCTAGGATGCCCAAATGACCTTTCCTTTTATAGGATTTGCAAAGTAAATCATCAGCATAGTCTTCCATGAGGATGTGCATGAAATCATGGAAGATGGTGGTCATTGCTCTTTGGTATGTTGCCCCAACATTTTTAAGACAAAGGGCATAACATTCTAGCAATATGTTCCCCAAGGGCATGTAAAAGTTGTCTTATATTGATCTTTAGGGGCTATTCTTATCTGATTATAGCCAAAAAAGCCATCCATTAGTGATAACATATCATACCTAGCTATCATGTCTACAATGATATCTATGTTTGGTAAAGTAAAATCATCCTTGAGACATGCCTTATTAAGATCACAGAAGTTAGTGCATATCCAAATACCCCCATAGTGTTTTCTTACTGGTACTAGATTAGATATCCACTCTACATAATCAATGGGTCTTATGAAGCTGACATCCAATAGTTTCTTCAATTTAGCTTTGACAAGGAGGGCAACTTGAGGATGCATTTTTCTCAACTTTTGCTTTACTAGTTTCATTCCTAGTTTTAGTGGCAAGTGATGAAGGACTAGTTCAGGATCTAATCCGGGCATGTCTACATAGGACTAGGAAAAGTTGATCTACCTCTCTAGGAAGAATTTGACAAATTCATCCTTTTCTTCTGGTGATAATGAGGCTACAAAGTGTATGACTTTGGGGTTGTTAGGAGTTCCTAGATTAATCTCTTCTGTCATCTCCACAAGTAGTGTTGATCTTTCCTTCAATGGGGGTTTCATCCAATCTTCCATCCTCGGCTACCTTAGAGAGGTTTTCACCCTTGGATACATCCTTTATTTTTATTTTTTCATGGTCTAATGTCACTTTTCAATTTTCACCAAGAGACCTACTTGTGTCTTTTTTTGTTATTTTCTCAATTTTGTGATTAGAAGATGGAGTTGACTCCCCAAAATATGCCATGATGTTTAGATCAATGGAAAATCCAACCTTGTGATCACCTTGTGGTACATCTTCACAGAGCTTAAAGAATTCTACGGTGACATCATCATTTTCAAACTAGTCAAACATTGGTGGTCCTTGTTGGTCCCAATCAATAAGTTCAGGGAAAACTAAGTAAATGCCATCATCAGTGCTACATAAGCTTTGGTCAAAGGCATATATATGGATATTAACTTCAGTGATGTCATCAGGATCATGTTCAAAAGTAGCAGGTCTTGGATCCCAAAGTGTTTTGATCCAAGGTGAAGAGTTGGTTTGAGTGATAGGTGGATTGACATATTTATCTTGCATAGGTAGGCTATCTAGGTTGGCAAACATATGATCAAGACCAAGGGAGGTATTAGGATCATCAATGTTAGATATCGATTCAGTGATTTTGGGTTGGGTTGGTTGTTCTTAGATGCCTTGTCATCATTTGAAGCATTCACCTACTCAGATGAGGATGACTCGGTATTAGGAAGACCTAAAACAAATCGTTTGAATCCAAGTCCCAAGCTACAAGGTCATCCTGATGCAATAATGGGTTGAAAAATGCCTTGTGTTTGGAGTCCCAGGCCACTACATCTATCATATCCCTTTTTCTACATGATGGTGAATCTAGGTCCATACCTGTCGAGGGATATGGGAGTAATTTCTTTTTCTTCTTTAGCCTTTTCAATCCATGTAGAGGTATTTTCATAGACATGTTCTTCATGTAGTCCACCTCCACTAGTGAAAGCCACAGCAGGTTTCTTTTGAAATGCAAACTTAAGCTTGTTCTATATAAGTTGAAGTTTACCATATGACTTGGGGGATAAAGGAAGTTTCCCAAAGTGAAAGGCATGAGACATGAAGTACTCACTACAACCTTGGTCTTAGATTTTAAGATTTCCTTTGGATGCGGGTGTGAGCATGGAAGGATCGACATACTTGGAGGACTCTAGGGGATTTTTTGCATGGTTTGTTGGGACCTAGTATGCAATGGTTCCCCTAAGATTGGCACAGAACTGGAAAGGATCTGGATCACCCAGGATTGTTACCTCTACATTATTATAAGAGAAATTTAGGCACTAGTGATATGTAGAAGGAACTACTTTCATAGCATGGATCCATGGGTGACCTAGTATCATATTGCAATTCATTTCTATATCTAGGACCTAGAATAAACTATTCTCAGTAGTTGGACCAACTCTGATAGGTAAGATGATAACCCCTATAGAGAAATGCTCACCATCATCATAGGCTTTGATTGTGATCCTTCAAGAGGGATCCACATCAGTTTCAGAATAAACCAAACCTTTGACTACTTTAAGTGTACATATATTCATCCTTGCTCCTCCATCTATCAAGATGCATCTGACTTTAACATTGTGGACAAAGACTTCGAGGTGGAGGGGATCATTGTGGTTGGGTTTGTCTTTAGGAACATCCTAAGGGGAAAAAGTGATATGCTGTGATGCAGATAAGTTCCCAACCATGGCTTGGAACTAGGCAACATCAATGTTATCTGGGACTATTGATTCTTTAAGGGCTTGATCTAAGATCTTTTGATGTTGGGAGGATGCACGTAGTAGGTCCAAAATGGATATTTTCATAGGGGTCTTGTCAAGCTATTCAACAAGGCTATAATTAGATGAAGTAGGAGTAGTAGGTCTACTAGGAGGTATAGGTCTAGTAGAAGTAGTAGATCTAGATGGAGCTCCAGGTAGGGTGATCTTGCTATGGCATGTAGTGATAGCACAACAAGGGTCTTTAGCCTTCAATGTGAATGTGGATATGTGAGAATCAGAATCATTAAAGTAATTGATGGTATAGTCATATCTGATGCGTGTGTAATTCACATTACGTTGTGAGTTTGAGTTTGAACTTGAGGGTTTCTCTTTGTCATGATTACCCAAAGGATCTTTGAATATAGTGTGGTCAGAGTTGGATGCTAATAGTGTTGGGTCAACCATGATTACACCATCACCAATAAGATCTTGTATTGCATGTTTCAATTGGAAGCATGATGAAGTCTTACGTCCTTTGGTGCAATGGTAATCACAATAATTTTTATCATCCCACCAATCTGCTTTAGTCAATGGTTCATCTTTGATTGGGGGTAACTATAGGAAGTTATTACTCAGTAACTATTGCAGTGCAGTCTTAAGAGGTATCCCTAAAGGTGTGAATTTCCTGACCTTGGTTCTAGGATGTCTTCAAGGTTTGTCTTCCATGGAAGTCTCAGTCTTCTATTGTGGGAATTTATAGGATTTTCACCTTTCAAGGTCAGTTGAGGTTGTGATGTGCTAATTTTTTGTGCATCCACAGTTCCATCATTAGTCACATTCTTTTTTTTGGAAAAATTTTTGGCTTATCATTAGAGGAATTGGTTTTTTTGTTTTCTTTGTTTATCTTGAGGATTCCCTTATGGATAAGAACACCTTCAATACTAGCCCCTTTTTTCATCAATTTAGAAATGGTGATAGGACTCTTGATTTTGAGATCGTACATTAAGTCTGGGACCAAGTTTTCAATACACAAGCTTACTTGTTGTTCTTCAAGAATGTCTAGTGAACATTGACTAACTAAGCTTCTCCAACATAGTAAGAATGTGATCAATGGTTCTCCTATCTTCTATTTAGTTGAGCACAAATTAGAAAGTGTCACTTCATTCATAATGTTAAAGGAAAAGTGGGAGATGAACTTATCTGCAAATTCTCACTAGGATTTGATATTACCAAGAAGTTTGGAGTACCATTCAAGTGTGGGCCCACCTAAAGAATGAGGGAACAATCTCATGAGGTAAGTGGGTTCATCACTAAGTTCAGTACGTGAGGCACAAAATTCTCAGATGTGATCAATAGGGTTTCCTTTTCCTCGGTATTTTTCAAACCTTGGAGCCTCAAAGTGTTTTTGTAATGGAGGCATATACAGACTTTTGTCAAATAGATTCGGACATAGGTCCCTTTCTATATATAGAACCTATTTCTTTTGGACTCCCAATGCCTCGACTTGTTTGGAAAGTTGTTTGAATTGTTGTAATAGCTCTTCATTGGAATTTTGTGTGATAGTCTTTCCTTCAAGTCTTTTGTGCCTATGAGTAGACTGTTTGCTATGGTGGGAGCTATGTCTACTCTATTCTAACATTTTTTTGTCTAATGAGTCTGGTGATGTGTCACTAGGTGATGGAGGTATGTTAGTACCTCGAAGAATAAGGGTCCCTATTAGTGGGGAACTTGTTTTGGTATTTGATGCGGCACTTGTTGCGGGATTGATTGTGATTGTTGTACCATGTATTTTTGTTGTGCCATGTGTGGTAGTTGCTATTGGGATACCTCTATTGGTTGTATGTGAGACCATGTACGTGCTTGTTGTTGTAGAGGTATTTGTTGAGGTTTTTGTGGCACATGTTGTTGTAAAAAATGTTACTGGTATGTGATTTGTTGCTCAAGGCATCTTTTGTATTCCAACTGTTGCTTGAGTTTCTCTTGTTGTTTAGCAAACATCTCTTGTTTTTGTCAAAATTGTTGTTGATACATTACATGGAAGTCAAGTGGTTTTATGTTGGACTGCCTAATAGGGATGTTGGATGCTTGCACCACTTGAGGTTGTTGTTGTTGTGGTTGATGTTGTTGTTGATACATTGGATATGTGTTCGAGAGATTAGGTCCTTGGACTATTGTAGGTTGATGTTGTTGGGGTAATTGGTTATGTCCTTGAGAATTGATCATCATGTTGGTATTTTTGCTTTGGCTCCTTTGTGTGTTAGATTTTCCTCCTTGTGACATCATATTGACTTGACTATTTGATGTGTTCCTATTGGGAATGGGTGTAAAGTCAATAAGTCTTTTCCTTTGTGCATCAATAGGGATTGTTGTAGTTGATGTTGCACATAGTATATTCGAGGGAGGCTCTGTAACATTTGATGTCATACCACTTGGTAGGGTCAGGAGCAAAGGTGCACTTTGTTGATTTTCCTCCAAAGAAGGTATGTCTAGCATCACTAGAGAAAAAGTCCCTTTAGGTGCATCTTGTTGTTGCATCATGTGACTAAAATCAAGTCTTAATGTCCTTTTGGGGTGTTTAGGAATTGGTGGTATTTCGTCAAACAAGGGATTAACATTGATGTGTTCAAATGTAATTTGGATGATTTTGATGGTTGATTCTAGATGGGACCTTATAGGTGCCATTATCGTGTTTGAAAACTCCAAAGGTTGTTTTCCTTTATCTAAGTCCAAATTGATCATGGGTTGTATGTTTTCAATGGTTGTGTTGGTTTGATGTTTGGATTTAGGTCTTTCCACATTTGGATTGAATTTGACAATTTCTTGGGCTATCAAAAGTTTAAAGTTCTTGCGAAAATATCTCTTAACATGCCCTAGCCATTTCTTCATTAGTGATGCCATAGTCAGTGTTAGAGTCATCACTTAAGTGTATAGTACCTTGTTGTATGTTTGATGTGTTATAGTTGAAGGTACTTGTGCTAGGTTGGCTGAATTCAAAGGAGTGTGATTGTTCATCTTCAGGTGTGGTTGGCACAGGTCCTCCTCTAGGTGGTATTGGCACAAATATAGGTTCAAAGTTAGGACTCCATTGAACCATCCCATGTGTGGGGGAAGTGTTTGGAGGAAATTTCATGGTAGGTGCATTGTTCAAGGTTTGTTGTGTCATAGCTTGGTTATGGTGCTCTTGCGGATACATGTTCAATGGGTCTACAAGTAAAGGTTGTGACGCTTTGATTTGGTCTTCTTCAAATGTTTGTTGGGTTTTCTTGCTCTTCTTCTATCTTAGATGAGGTTTTGGTTGCATTGATGTCTCAAAAAATAATGGTTGGTAAATTTCTTCGAGTCTCTAGGCTGATTGTGTCCTAGTAAGTGTTGGCATGATACCTAAGAATACAAATGCAAATTTTGAGTGTTTTGAGTGATTTAGAGTGTTTCCTAAGCTCTTGGGATGAAATGCAAGGTGTGGAAGTGCAGATTGGGCTTCTAGAACCTAGAATGAAAAACCTAATTACCAAGTGTGTCCTAAAACTACCAAGTGCATCCTAAAAATACCAACTATGCACTTTGAAGTGAGCAATTGGTAAAACAGGGTTGCAGGTTGTAAAACAGGGTTGTGGTTGGTAAAAGAGGTCAAAACTTGATAATTAAGATGTGGGTATGCAAGATATGAGTGTTTTTGCAATTTTTAAGTGTTTAGGGATGTTTATGAAATGTGAGGAAATGCTAAATGAATTAGGTTTTTGACATGTAAATTGAAAATGTGCTAGGGATATTATGCAAATGCAAATGCAAGGTGTCATTTTGAAGTTTGACTAGAGGGGATGAGAATGACTCTAAGTTATACAAAATGACAATTAGGGTTATGTTTTGGACTTGGTAAGGATGCAAAATGTTGATGTATGCAAGGTAGACTATGAAGGGGATGGTATTCTAGGGTTCGTAATGACGTTTAGGATATGAAAAATGAGGGTAAATGCTCAAGAAGGCAATTTGGTTGATGGACAATTTGATAGGGTTTGGTAACGAAAATTATGCTAGGATTTTGATCAATGAAAGAAGGGAATATACCACTCGAGTAAGTAAAAATTATGTTGAGGAATGCTAGGAATATGAGAATGCAATGACAAGGGTATATGGAAAGTTTTGAACTTAGGTAAAACCTTTAGAAAGTATTTTGTCTAGGAGTTTAACCTTGTGATAAGGGACTTTGGATCTTGACCAAAAAGTGATAAAAGATGAAAAGATCAAATTGATAAAGATGAAAAAGTCAAATATATCAAGAAATAGATATATTTTGACCCAAAAAAATGCTAAGAAAAGACAAAAAGACTAGTCAAGATCCATTATCCATCAACACTAGGAGATACCATAAGACTCATACTTTGTCTAGATTTTTGACTAAATTCAAAGGTTTTGAGGGTTCAAAATGATGTTTCGAGGACTCAAAATGGTGATGATGCTGAGTGGATATGTGATATGGACAATTCCTAAGATGAAAAATGGGATTTTGGGTACAAGATGCAATTTTGGGTCAAGTGCAGAATGAGGAGGTATAGAGGCTCCTAGATGCAATTTTGGGGTCCTAAAGTGCAGTTTGGGGGGCCAAAATGGTCATGCAAGTGCCCAAGTGTTCCCTAATAGTGAAAATTATATCAATTATGTATTTGGTAGGTTTTGGACATAGTTGATAGTTTTTGGGCACAATTGGTAAGCTAGAATGAAGGTTTGCTAATTCTGAGTGGTATGGTTACAAAAGTGATATGCCAGGAAGCTAAGATGTTGGGGTTGATATTATGATGGGTTGGGAGGTGTAAAATAGAGGTTATGACCTAAGGAATGATGTCCTAAGTTAAGGTAATGAAGACTAGGTGATGTAGAATGTAGATCTGGGCAAGCTAATGCAAGGGAAGCTAACAAGGTACCTAAGGAGACAGTTGAAGGCCCAAAATGTTATCTAGAATCCAAAATTGGGTCTGAGGACCACCAAGTGCACCTAGATAGTGTAGACTATGTCAATGATGTAGTTGGTAATTTTTTGATGCGGTTAGTAATTTCAGGATGCAGTTGGTAAATTGGGTTGAAATTAATGCAATTCTGGGAGCTATGGTTTCAAGGTTGATGTCACAGAGAGGTAAATAGTAGGGGACAGTGTTAAGACTAGTATGAATGTTCAAAATGATGCTTACGACACCTAGAATGATGGTTAAAGTGGTCAAGATGATGAATAGGTATGCAAAGTGCTGATTTTGAGATGGAAATGCAAAAAACTAAGGGAGGTAAGCTAAACCCAAATGGATGCAATATGAAAGGTAATGGATGCTAAATTAGGACTAAAAGGTGCAATATGAATTCTATATGATGCAAGTATGAGGCCTAGACTAGGGTGAATGCAACTAGAGTCTATGCAAGGATGAGATCTACATTTTTCCAAACACATTTAGGAGCACAAGTCGCCATGTTTTCCAAGGTTTGAATGTGTTGAACCAAAGTTTATAGATTGGGTATTGTCAAAACCAGATTGTGTGCTTGAAGAACTAGGTAGAATCTACATCCATTCATCCATGAATGGGCTAGGGCTTTTCTCTTTTGAAGTGGATTCTTTAATTATAGCTTGTGTTATTATTTCTCCTTCTTTCTATATTATTTTTGCAAAATAATCTTAACAATTCTAACTCTCGGATGTTGGAAATTTGATAGAATTCACTATACAACTCTATCTCTACTTTGAAAACTCAAACAATCATGGAGCTAGTGTAGGACTAGAAAATGGGCTAAATGCATAACATACTATGAGAAAATCACAAAACTCAATCAACATATGTTAACACACACTAGTCTACCATGAAAGCCAAACTAATCAAAAGAAGCAAATAATAGGTTAGAAACCTCCTCTTTCATTTGTACCTCCCATGTCCTTCTTTCTTCTCCAAATGATGTAGCTCCAAAGTTTCCTATAGTGCACACAAAATTGAAGAAAATTTCTATGATATGGATAATGCCATGAGAATACTAGAAGTGCGATTTTAGTGTGAGAGCAAGAATTCAAAATGCAAAGAAACTAGGGACTCAAAGACTCAAGAATTATGACTTGAAGGACTTAAGGAATTAAGACCAAAAATTAGAGGAAGAATGCTCATTTTATAATTGGCATGGAGGATGAGAGCCTTGGATTTTTCACCCATAGATATGCGATGTGGCAAGAGATTGCTTTGAGAATCCATGACACATATGACAATATATGCCAATTGTAAGATTCTATGATGCATGGAAGTCAAACTTGGCTAAATGTGGAAGAGAATCTATGACGCGTCATAAGACACCTCAAGCCCACCTAAAGCCAAGAATCTATGACAAATAAGCCAAATAGAGACATGCGTAAGAGAATAAGAATATTTGATTATGACATATCTTATCCAAGTGTCAAAGGAGAATCCATGAGGTGTGATATCCAACTGTCACTATGATGCAATATTCTATGGAATATTTGAATTAAAAATCCTTTTATTCCACAAAATAAGAATTAGTAGCAAATGGAATTAATGATGGAAAATGGAACTTAGGAAATTGTAAATTTCCATGGTTTGTAGATAATGAATCAATTAACTAATAAAATTAATTAATTGAGGATGATAATTAGGAACAATAATTAGTAAGCATAATAGAATTAAATTATGGGTTATTTAATCCTATAGAGAAAATTAGTAAATGATTAGCCAAATTGATTAAATGAATATGATCGTATCCTTTGATGAAAATGTGATGATGATGGATATCAAATAAGATGATGATAAGTAGACCAAAGCCATGGTCAGAGTGATCGATTGAAATTGATAACATGCCAAGGACACATGACATGAATTGATTGATATGTAACATTTAACTGACATCGCAAATGCTAAAATATCAAGGTTGATTGATAAGATTGATCATAATAACATTGACGGACACTGTCAATATTATTAAAATGGTTGATAATGCTATGATTTGACATTGAAAGCCTCAACAACATCAAAGATCATATGACATGAATGATAGTTTGACCTAGCACTGAAAGCTATGACAGTACTAAGGTCAAATTGATAAGATTGATAGTTTGATAGGTTGTTTGATATGTTCCAAGTTGATTAGGACTGATTTTGAGTGATTCTAAGTTGATTTGGTGTGATTCTAAGTGATTTTGAGTTGATTTGGGGTGATTCCAAGTTGATATGAAATTGATGTGAAGAAAGATACAAATGATAAAGTATAATCACTTTGACCAAAAAATTGAAGTTAGTAGAATGAAAAAATGGGAGAAAATAGTATGAAGAAATGATGAAGCTGTAGATGCGAACCATTTTTGAGCATCTACAACTGGTAATGAAAATCTTTGTGTTTCTTAGAATTTATCTATCTCTACAAAAGGGAGCATAAAAACCTGCATGTTTGAAATTCTTGAAAAGTTGGTGGCATCTTCACTTTTTCAATTATCCATGCTTCCAACTCATATTTTTCCTTCCAGCTCAGATGAGGCCATTTTATAAATAAAAAAATTATGCCTTTACAACTCAAAGTTGCGATTATGAGATGACCTCTTTATCACTTCTTCATGGTAGTTTTCTTCTTCTCTTTATCCTTGGTTGTGTGATGTATGGAGAGATGAAGAACAAGGGCCAAAGACACACCTAGCTATCCAAACCACCTTGTAGATTAAACACAACAGAAGCAAAGAACAATAGAGAACAACACCAAGGAGAGAGAGAGAGAGAGAGAGAGAGAGAGAGAGAGAGAGAGAGAGAATAATAATTTATTGATTCATCAAATAGTCAACATACATGCCTAATTGCAAGGCCTTTTAGGTTATGATGAGTTACAAAAATACATTTATGATCCATGATGTAGATTCAAATTTGCATTTCTAGACACATATGCATTCCTCTTTTGAAACACTCTAAGTTCTACCTAAAAATAAATCCTAGATGTTCTTAAATACTTGTGTGGTCATAGGTTGGCCTATCACAAAATTAAACCTTACATTAAATGCATGCACAACCACAAGTCGGCTCATATCAAATATTAACTACCAATACTGAAATTAAATATGTGCAAGGTCAGCCCAACTAGAAATAAACATAGACAACTCAGTCAAAGAAGGACTAGGAAAATTTTGACACTTGACACCAATATGCTCACTTAGCACATGAAAGAACACTTGGTCAACACAAGATTGCTACAGTAACTCAACACCCACTAGAGCTACAATAACTCAACATCCACTGTCAATGCTTGGCATCATCATGCACTCGATAGACATAGAAGCTCGATCCATAGTAATTACTTCCAAGTAGTCTTGTACTTGGTCTACACTAGTGACTCAATTAATACTATGAAACTTGACATATAAAATGAGTCACTTGATTCTAACTACATAGCTTGGTAAATACTATCACTATGAGCTCAGTACAAACTAAGTCACTTGGTTAACACTAAGTTGCTTGATTAACACTAGACTCATATCACATCAACTAAAAACTTTTTAAGCACTACACAACTTGGTTTGCACTAAGGAACTCGGTAAACCTTACAAAGCTCAGTTTACACTACTAATCACCAACATGGTAGTAACTGCTTGGCACAACTAAATATTGTCTCTTGGACTTGGTAGCAACTGTAGAACTCAGTAGAGCCTGAAATGCTTGGTTGACCCTATTAACTGTATAATATTCTTAGTAGATATTTGCAACCTAAATAAGTGTATGTCACTAATAAAAAACATGACTATAATCCCAACAATCTCCCCCTTTGGCATTAGTGACAAAAAAACACTTATCAATCAAAACTATATTCAAAATGTTCAAGAACACTTTTTATTCATTAACTTGTGTCTCCAACTTGGTAGAGCATCCTATTTTTGAGATTTTTCAAAATTGGTTTGTAAGAGATGTATCTCTAAGTATCTATACATGCATTATATGATAATGCTCCCCCATATATAATATATAGTATACTTTACATCTTTTCACATCTAATATATACAATTTTGCCCCCTTTATGTATACTCCTTATATTATATCTTCTCCTCTATATACATCTTCCTTACAATCTTCTCCCCCTTTTTGGCATTAATGCCAAAGATGTATGTGTAGACACCCAAAAATTGGCAAAGACATAAATCATGCAATTTTGATCAATCAGTGCAAATTAAATAAAAAATCATCTATCAAATTAATAAGACCTAAATCAACTTCAAAAGAGAAGAGAAGCAATTCGAAATCATAAAATGAAATTCAAAAAAAGAGAGGGAAAAGACAAATTTTTGAGAATAAATGAAACTTTTATTAAATCAATAAATCCATTTATTCTCACAAAATATAAATCATCCTTTTATATAAAGAATTAAAAGAAATCCAAATTTAGCCATCAATCATGACTTTTTGGGCTCCTCCTTTTGTCTCTCATGAGACATTTTTGTTGAAAATAAAAGTGATATTTAGCCACAAATCATGACTTTTGGGCTCCTTCTCTTGTCTCTCATGAGACATTTTTATTGAAAATAAAAGTGATATTTAGCCACAAATCATGACTTTTGGGCTCCTCTTATCTCTCATGAGACATTTTTGTTGAAATAAAGCCTTATTTAGCCAAAAATCATGACTTTTGAGATCCTTTTCTTGTCTTTCATGAGACATTTTTGTTGACATGAAAATCACATGGAGCCTCTAATCAAGACTTTTGAGCTCCTTTTCAATTTCACTTCTACCCACCTAGTGAAAAGGTAAAACCCAAATTCTTACCCCAACCCCTTCTAAAATCCTATAAATAGAAGGAGAATTCAAGAGCAAAGGGATCCAAGTCTTAGGCATTTGCACTATAGGTACATTTTGATTCATCATATAGCATTCTTATTGTAGCATTTTCATAGCATTTTAGCATTATTTTGTGTTATTTAGCATCATTTATCACTTGTTAGTTCATTGCATATTTATTTTTCAGCATTCTCCCATTCTAGAACTATCACTAAGATGTTGGTCTAAGAGTTATTTTAGCAATTGTATTTAGGGAAACATGAGACGCTTGTAGAGATTACATTCTGATGATGATATTTTGGGTTTAGTTTAGTTCGTCATCAATCGATTTGCATTCTACACTAAGGTTTCATGAATATGCGTTCACACTGTGTACAGTATGCTATCTACACTATATAGTAATGCCAAAATGTGATAAGAAATCTATATGTACCTTCAATATTAGTGTCATTGTCTTGTCCCAATTCTCTTGCAACACCTTGCATGTGTGCAATGCAATCTACACTTCTACTGATAGTTCTATCATGTGGTCTGTAATAAAGAAGTTATTGTCTTGGATGAGTGTCTTAGCATGTGCAATGTGGGTTTGCAATGCATCCATGTGTGGGAGAATCATGCTCTAGATGTCTATCAATGTATCTCTTATTCTAGCTTCTTCTCTAAGAAATTATGCCTGCATATTAGTCAAGAATCTAATCTTTGTGTAGTGGGCAGAGCTATAACTTGGGTCATATTGCAACTATTGTGCACTTGCCTTCAAATCCTCATCAATATTTAACAGTTTATCTCTTATTTCCTTGGTGAAAATTGAAATATCATAGAGTTTACTAAATAGTGAAGATATATTTTTGCAAGAGGTCTCCAATGAGCCTAGAATAGTAGATAATTCTACTTGATGAATAGAAATTTGCTAAGCAATAAGTTCCAAAACTTTATTCTCAAAATTCTTCTCAGCTCTCTACAATAATTTCTCTTGTCCATTCAAATCATCATTGAATTTATGGACTACCTCTTCTAACTAATTCAAAATTGGTTGAGAAGTGTCAAAATCTATGATTAGAGCCTTGGCTAGGATATTCTTTGCATCTTCAATTATCTAAAATTCCTTATTTCTTTCTTCTCTAAGCATCTACTTCTTAGGTTTCTTCTAAAGAAGTTCTCCAAAAATATGCATCTGATTAAGATTAAGATTTGAGATGTCCCATTTTAGAATAAAAATCTCTTCATCTAGATCAATATCCTATTCTTTCTCTTTGCCTTTACTCAAAAAATTTATACTTGATTGAGCCTTGGTGTGAACTATCTTTGCACTTATTATTTGCATGCTAGGAATGGAAACAATAGTATAAATGGTAGGACTTGCTGAAAAAGTAGATATTGCACTTATTGCCAAAATGCCAATAGTAGAAATACCTAGAGTAACCAAAACTAATGTAGAGGGACATGTTGGCTGCTTGGTAGATGAAGTGCTTGCCACTTTTTTCAATGAAGTACTGAGTTGGACAAGTGCAAAAATTGATTGACTTCATGTACTCATAGCTTTTAGTACAATCAATCCAATTGAAGATTTTTTAGGGCTTGATGTTTTCAATTTTTGGCTTAGATAATGAGGAAGTGAGGCTATGACCACTAAATCAATTTTCTTTTGGTTGGTCTCCTTAGTGTTATACACTTCTTCCTCGGTAGCTTCCTATCCCTATTCCTCTTCATCATCATTATATTGTCATAGTGAGTAACTTATTCATCATCAATTTCCTCATATTTTTCATGCTTATCATCATCTTTGTCACTAACATTGACAACAAAATCACTCTACTTGTGAAGAACATAAATATTCTTCCATGTGTTGGTAGCATTCCTTACCACATTTTCAATGTCATTCAATAATATAAGACAAGTGTTGAATATCAATGTAAGTTTTTCTTCATTCTTCTTCAAAGGTTCCTTTACCTCCTTATCATTCAAACTCAGCATGAGTTTCCTGAGGGTCTACTCATATATGTCTTTTGTACTTTTCATGGAATTCTCTCATCTTGTCTTGATCTTCTCTATTAGATCACTTAGAAATTGTTGAGCAAGTTGGTCTAGGCAATACTTCCACTTACCCATTTTAGACATTAATACATCTTATATTTATTTTTTCTCCTCTGCAATCCTAGTCTCATAATTTATTTCTTTGAAATTTAGTATGCTTGATCCTAACTCTATATCTTTCAACCTTTCCTAGAAGGTGTGTGGAGGCCTTTTAAAGATTACATCTCCTCCTTCTTTGTCTAGTTTCTTCGTAGATGATCTTTTTATAAACACAATAGTAGATGAATTGGTAGGCTTGGTTATGATAACTTTACCTTTCTTCTTCATAGGCTATTCATCCTCTAACTTCTCTTCATCTTCTACTTCATCATCTTCAATGTCATATCCTTTTCCTTCAGCCAATAGAAGATCGGAGCTAGTTTTCAATTTTGCAATCCACTTCTTCCCTTTGTTGACCGCCTAAGGAAGTTCAATTTCCAATTCAATTCTTGCCTTAGCTTCATCATAAGTGCCAAAATATGCAACATTTGGGTCAATAGGCTCATTAACTAGTTCTTCAATAATGTCCTTGGTTTCATCAATGTTAACCTCATATCCAAGAGGCTTAACCTGAACAATTCTTGGTCTAACTACCTAAATATGTACTTTATCACTATCAACCATAAAAAAAAACATCATCTTTGTAATCATAGTGTCTTGGGTATCTTGAATCTATTATTCATCTTGTCTTTGAAATCATCAAAGTAATTATCCATAATACTCATGTAATTTTCTCCCATTTCAGCTATATATTTGTTAATCTAATAAATAATAGGTACATCCTTCCTCTATGATACTAAACCATTAGATGGGAAAAACTTGTTCCCATATAAAAATAGACAAGTTAAGAGTAAACCAATATTACTAGGATTGTTCTTGGAAGTTCTTATGCTCTCAATGTTCTTGTTGAATTGGTTCAGCATTAACTCGACGAGATCAAGTGATATCTTATTTTTTACCACTTTATATGTGAGATCCACTACTTCGTATGACACGTTGTTTAGTCTACTTGAACTATATATCTTGTGAGTGATGACATGTATCTTGAATTTCAATTCCATGTTTGTAACATAGCTGATCTTCATTTCCCTTCCATCCCACTTGGCAAGGGTTTCCTTTTCTAGTTTGACCTAACTTAGGGTTTTGGTCATTTTAACTTTTTCCAACATAGGAAGACCATTGATCCTATGGATCATCTTCTTGGTTATCAAAATAGGTTGTTCCAACCATAGCTAACCATTGTGCACATGAATGAGAATATATCTTATTCATTTTATCTAAAAATCCTGTGGCATATGCAAAATATGAGTTAAACCTTTTGCTTCAAGATGTTGATGTTTCAATTTCAACACACCATTCACACATAACTCCTTCAACCATTCATCCACCAAGGAGTATAAATGTGATTTGGGGATGACAGAATTATTGTATCTTGGACACATCATTACTATAGAAGGAGTACGAATGGATCCTAAAAAAGATCTGTGCTATTGTTGATTGGCCACCACTAGAGAACCTTACACAGTTAAGAGGGTTCCTTGGTCTATGTACTCGTACCAATAGGCCACTAAACAAAACCCTAAATTTAATACACTGCTAAAATATATTGCTAAAATTAGGAAATGATAGTGCCAATGTATTCATTCAATGAAAACCAAATTTTTTTACAAATGATATGGCAATTTTCAGCATTGAAACATTATGACATGGCACATTACAGGAAAACCCTAATTGGTTGTATACAATTGAGAACTTGTTACAACTACAAACTAAAATGAAGAACCTGGATTTGATCCCATACTGGAGACTTACTGTTGAAGATGATATGGTGAAAGTGCAACTCCACTTGAAACTCTGAATCAGAAATTAAGCACAAGTGAAAGGACTAAAATATCCTTCCCATAGCTGCAATAATTCAGGTGATCTCTTACACCCTCAAAATTGTGTACCAATTGAGAGTTTTCATTCTCAATGGCCAATTGTGACTACTTGCAAAAACCCTAGGCTCCACAATGCACATAAGAAAAAATCAATAATAAATCTTGATGATAGGCAATGAGCCCTCAATGCCTATTTATTCTTTTTTCTTTGATAGGTTGGCCTCCCTTTTTAATTTTTTCTCTGCTTCTTCCAGCAACCTCTAAAAGCTTTTTTTATTTAATTTATAAAGTTACCTGGTAACTTTTTTTTTTTTTAAATTGATAACTTTATAATTAATTCCTCCAAGAAAAATGGGACATTATAGTTCTGCCCCTCCTAAAATTTCTTGGCCTCAAGCAATCTTGATGTAGGATGCTGCAAAATCACTTCTCTCTCCCAAGTAGCATCTTCAATAGGTAAATCTTTCCACTTAACTAGATACTCTCTGATTACTCTCCTACAAAGCTACTTCTCTCTATTATCCAGAATCAATTCTGGCACTAAGATCAATTTCCCCTCATCATCCAAGGGAGGTAATACTACAGAAGGCATCACATTCTGACCCAACGCCTTTTTGAGGCATGATACATGAATAAAATTATGCACTCGACTATCTATGGGATGCTCCAACTCATAAGCCACCTCACCAACTCATTTTATGATCTTGAATGTTCCATAATAGTGTGGCTTGAGTTTCTCTATACCAATCTTCTTGAGAGTGGACTGCTTATATGGCTGCAACATGAGGTAAACCATATCATTTACCTCAAAACTATGCTCAGTCCTCTTCTTGTCTGCATAATGTTTTTGCTGGTTCTGAGCTTTAGCAATGTTGTCTCTGAGAATAGCAACTATATCCTTACTTTCCTATAATAGTTTGCCTGCACGAGGTACTCAACTATCTCCCAACAACGAATCTAAGAAACTAGGTGCCTCATAACCATAAAGTGCCATGAAGGGTGTCATTTGTATAGTCATATGATATGTAGTATTGTAATAATACTCACAAAGATATATCCATTTGAGCCAAGCTCGCTGTTGATCTACCACATAATTCCTCAAATACCCTTCCACCCATTTGTTTACAATCTCTGTTTGACCATCGGTCTATGGGTGATAACTAGTGCTAGGTGTAAGCTCAGTGCCACACAACTAAAATATCTCCTACCAAAAGTGACTCATGAAGCGACTGTCCCTGTCACTCACAATGCTTCGAGGCAAACCGTGTAACCTAAAAATCTCCCTGAAGAAAACCTCTGCCACCTGAGTTGCTAAGTATGTAGTAGTGATATGGAATAAGTGAGCATATTGCGTCATCCTATCCACCACCACATAGATACAATCATGCCCCTGGGCCCTCGGCAAGCCCGTAATAAAATCCATAGAGATGCACTCTCACTTCCTATCAGGAATAGGAAGTGGTTGAAGGAGCCCTATTGGATAAGTGTGATCTAGTTTGTTCTACTAGAAAACATGACACTCTCACACATACTGCAAAACATTAGCCTTAAGTCCCTTCCAAGTGAACCATTCCCATACTAACCTGTAAGTCTTGAAATACCCAGGATGGCCTGCTATAGGTGAATTATGAAATGCTCTCAAAATCAACTGCTTCACTTTTGATCCTAGGACTAAGTAAATCCTATTCTTGTAAATGATCAAATTATCTATGAGAGTGTATCTAGTGTCGATTGTTGTCCCCTCCACTATAGCAGAGGCCCACATGTCTTTGGCATATTCTGCTACAATCAAGTGTTGCCAATCCTTTGATATCTGAATCATAAAAGTGAGGTGTGTCCTACAAGATAAAGCATCTACAACAATATTATGTGTCCCCTTAACATATGTGATATCAAAATCATATGCTTGTAACTTACTCACCCACTTCTGCTGATGATCATTTAGGTCCTACTATCCCAAAAAGTGCTTCAAACTATTATGATCAGTTTTAATACAAAATTTTCTTCCCACAAGATACTATCTAAATTTGGCCAAGGCATGCATGATGGCCAACATCTCCTTATCATATATACTGAATGATCTCTTAGCCCCTCTGAGTTTCCTACTCTCATAAGCTATAGGATTCTTGTCCTACATGAGTACAACACCAACTCCCTCTCTAGAAGCATCACATTGAAGCAAAAATGGCTTTGTGAAATTAGGTAATGCTAATATTGGGTATGTATTCATTATTTCCTTGAACTGCATAAAACACTCCTATGCCTCCCGAGTCCATACAAATGCCACTTTCTTTAGCAAATCTATCATAGGCACTGTGTGTCATGAGTAGCCACTAACAAACCTGTGATAGAATCCACATAGACCAAGGAACCCTCTTAACTGTGTAAGGTTCTCTAGTGGTAGCCAATCAACAATAGCATGGATCTTTTTAGGATCCATTTGTACTCCTTCCACACTAATGATGTGTCTAAGATACAACAATTCTGTCATCCCCAAATCACATTTAGACTCCTTGGCATACAAGGACTCACTCTATAAAATGCTTAATACTGTCTCCAAGTGCTCTAAATGTTCCTACCATGTCTTTCTATAGATAAAAATATCATCAAAGAACACTAGCACAAATTTCCTCAACTGATGGTGGAAGACTTGTTCATAATGGGCTGAAAAGTGGCAGGTGCATTAGTCAAACCAAAAGGCATGACTACAAACTTGAAATGATCGTAATGACATCTAAAAGCAATTTTTTCAATATCCTGCTCTCGAACTCTAATCTGGTGATAGCCTAATCTCAAATCAATTTTTTGTGAAATAACAAGCCCCATGAAATTCATCTATTAGCTCATTGATGCATGGGATGGGATACTTGTTCTTTATAGTTCTCTTATTCAACACCCTGTAATCAATACACCTTTGTAGAGTACCATCCTTCTTTTTTAACCAAAATAATAGAAGATGCAAAGGGTGACTTACTTGGTCTGATGTGTCCCATTGCTAGCAACTTGTTGATGGTCCTCTCAATCTCATATTTGAGTCATTTTGGGTGCCGGTATGGTGTGATCATGATAGGCTTAGCCCCTTCCTCTAACTCAATAATGTGTTCAATACTTCTGTGTGGTGGCCTGCCTGGTGGAATCTCACTGAATACCTTCCCATACTTGATTCTCAATTTCTAAATATTTGGATGATATTCAGTCTTATGTTGCTCCCCCTGGGTAGGCATCAAGGCACATATTGCTGCCCACTCTATATTATTATGCCTTGCTAATCTCTCCAACCACCTAAATGAGATAGTCCTAACATCACCATTACGGATAGCCTTCAGCACATGAGTCATACCATCCACCATGAATCGTATCTCCATATCCTCCAATCTCAGGGTAACCTCCTTCAAAGAATGTAGTCATTGCATCCCAAGTACTATGTCCATGTCACCCATGTTGACCACATGATAGTCCACCTTAAACTCATAGTTGTTCAAGCTCAAAGGTAGATCTTGCACCATCCTATCACAATGAAGAGTATATTCATCAACTACCTTAACTCTCAATCCCTTGAACTCCTTAGTAATGAGTCCACACCTCTCCACAAATCATGCATCAATGAAATTAGGTGTGGTACCTGTATCCAACAGAGTAATAATCTTTCGTCTTGCCAAGACTCCCTGAAATCTGAAAGATCCCTCTCTTTGAATACTAGATAGATGTGCCTCTTGTAAATGTACCTCTAGGGCCTCTTTTTTCTTAACACTATCTACCTCTTGTTCACCCTCTACCTCATCAGGATCCTCATCATGGTGCTTTGAGATGTCTAAATCTGAACCTTCATAATAAGCCCACATCACCTGGTTAGCCTTCCCCTTAGGCTTCATAGGACAATCATGACCAAACTCATAGGGACCTTTGTAAAAGAAGCATAGCTTCTTCCTACATAGGTCATTAAGTGTTTCCTTATCCCAAGGTGCAGCTAGCTTGTCTTTTGAGTCACTGACCTTCTCTCTACCCATGTTGAATTCCCCTTTGTTATCTCTAAATGATGAAGAACTCTTTGAACTAAACTGGTTTACTGGAGCTACAAATTCCATACTGTGGGCTTTCTTCATGGCTTCCTATAATGTAGGAGGATCAAAGGCCTTTACCCACCCCTTGAGTGGTTTAGTTAATCCCTCTATGAATAAAATAACTAGCCTCCTTGCTGAAATGTCAGGCACCATCACTGCAAGCTTCTAGAAGTCATTGATAAATTGTTCTAAGCCTCCTGACTATCTCAACTAGGCTAACTCTTAGAAATAAACTTTAGGATTTTTTTTATCAAACCTTTCTATCAATCTATCCACAAACTCCTGATAAGTGGTTACCTGATTGTGTTGTAATGTGATCATGCCATGTGTCCACCAATCATGTGCTACCCCATCTAAGTGTAAAGTGGCATACTTGAGTGCTTCTAATTCTATCATCGTTTTCAAAGATAGGAAAGTATCCACCTTATGAATCCAAGCATTAGTAAACATTTTTCCACTGCCATCAAATGTGGGTAATACCAACTTGTTGGTGACCTATTGCAACTCACTGTGTTTATCTACTTGCTTTTGCCTGGTAGCTCTATAGTTCAGGTACCTATTAAATTTCCATCCATCCTATACATATTCTAGTAATGAATCCCACCTATTCCTTGCTTTTTGAAGTTCATCTACAATATATGTTACCACAGCATCAAGTGTGTGTGCTGGAGTTTCTTCTCTAAATGTAGGACGTGTGGGTCTTTTAGCTATTCCAAACCATGTCCTATGTTGTGATCTTGCTATGCTCCTATCATCCTGGTCATTATTATGATTATTTCTCCTATTTACCCCAATTAAATGTTGCATCATAACCATCATTGCCTGTGTACTTGCCTCTATTGACTGTAGAAGCCTCTCTTGTTGCTATAAAGTCTCATCATCTTGCATACTTCTGGATGGGCTTTGAGAATGTCTCTCAGCCATATTCTCAGTTATGTTGCTTCTTTTGTAAACTAAATTAAATGGTGGCTGGGTAACCCTATCAAGCTAGCAAGAAACCACTCTGATACCATTGTAATGACCTATACCAATAGGTCACTAAAAAAAACCCTAAATTTAATACTTTGCTAAAATATATTGCTGAAATAAGGAAATGATAGTGCCAATGTATTCATTCAATGAAAACAAAATGTTTTTACAAATGATATGGAAATTTTTAGCATTGAAACATTATGACATGGCACATTACAGGAAAACCCTAATTGGCTATATACAATTGAGAACTTGTTACAACTACAAACTAAAATGAAGAAACTAGATTTGATCCCATACTAGAGACTGACTGCTGAAGATGATATGGTGAAAGTGAAACTCCACTTGAAACTCCAAATCAGCAATTAAGCACAAGTGAAAGGACTAAAATATCCTTCCCACAACTGTAATAATTTAGGTGATCTCTCACACCCTCAAAATTGTGTACCAATTGAGACTTTTTGTTCACAATGGCCAATTGTGACTACTTGTAGAAACCCTAGGCTCCACAACACACATAAGGAAAAATCAATAATAAATCTCGACGATAGGCAATGAGCCCTCAATACCTATTTATTCTTTTTTCTTTGATAGGTCGGCCTCCCTTTTTAATTTTTTCTCCGCTTCTTCCAGCAACCTCTAGAAGCTTTTTTTATTTAATTTATAAAATTACCTTGTTATATATATATATATATATTAAATTGATAACTTTATAATTAATTCCTCCAAAAAAATGGGACATTACATGAGAATATATCTTATTCATTTTATCTAAAAATCCTGTGGCGTATGCAGAATATGAGTTAAACCTTTTGCTTCAAGATGTTGATATTTCAATTTCAACACACCATTCACACATAACTCCTTCAAATATTCATCCATTTACAAATTTCTAATGTCTTGAATTGCACACTTAAAATGTGAATGAATATCATTGATTAACAGTACCTTTGATGGAATTTGAGATTGAGCTCTGCTCAGATCTAGGATTTTCATGATGGTAGGACTCAATTAAAATCTAGCACCTTCCATTCTACCCCTCAAACTAACATATCTAATCCTTTCTTTGATTTGTGGCTAGTGGATGTCATTGATGCTCAGTAGGATTTAGTTAGATTTTTAGGTGACCCTACAACACACCCAAGATTAAATGAAAGACCAAGATAACTTCCATAAGAGATTGGCAAGGCAATTGTATGAAGATGCAAGAATGTTATTATTGATAATGGACTTGATTGACATCTAATGGATTGATTTGAAATGTACATAATAGGCCTCCTTATATAGGAGCTAAAATAAGAGATAATGATAAGGAGAAGATATGCTATCACCACACAAAATGGAATCAGATGTCCACCAAAGGTGGATCATCTTCCATTATGTAATGAAGTATGTTTGATGATGAGGATGATAATGTGATAAGTACACTAAAGGTGGAATGAGATAACAACTATGACCAGCCAGAGTGGAATTCTCTTACACCATGTGTTTAATTGAGGTGGAAACTCCCAAGCATCTCAATCACAAACTACTATGCAATGCATTATCCTAAGTAAGCTTAAGTAAGTGTAATTAGTGAATATTTAATTACACCAACAACCCCCCTTAAGTGTAACTTAGGGAAATACTCTTAAACTCACAATGCAAGATATGTCTTGGCTATTAGGCCATTTTAGGTACCCATGTATAATATGCAATACAATACATGAAATGAAATCTCTCATAAAGTGGAGAACAAGAGAAACTGTCATGGGAAAAACCCTCCTCCAAAAGAAGAGATGAAAAAAAGATGCATGGAGTACTCAAGACCCCCCAAAAATTGCATACATCATGTATATATAAGGAATGATCCCCCCATAGGAAGGAAATAAGGAGATATGATATCCCCCCCATAATGAGGAAGCTCCAATGTAGATGAAGAGTACCTGCAAGAAAAATATAATCCAATGCCTACAAGAAACATGTCTTCCCTTAGGAATAGATATCAAATGATGAAGAAGCCACTCCATTTAAAAAGTAAGGAAGGAGGAAGAAGGTCTCCATGTATGCATCTTTGAAGATTGAATAAGTGTCTCCAAGCTAAAATATTTTGTCACACCATCAAGCTGACCTATGAGATGTGAAAAGTCAAGAGAACATGAAGAGTTGGGAAATCTAATCTCCAAAGAAGGTGGATAAGTATCTTGAAGAGAAACCTCCTCAGATGTATTAGCCAAATCTGCATTATGAAGCTCATCTAAAAGAGCATCTAGGGATTCATCCCACACTACAAGATCTAAAGTATAAAGATCGTCCTACTGAATAGTAGAACTCATGTTTGAAGAAGTAGGTTGTGGAGGAGTAGGAATTTCAACACTTGTCTCAAGAATAAAATGATTCAAGTGTCCAATGTTCTCCTCACATGAATTATTCACCCTTGAAAAAGGGTCAAGTACATCATGATCAATAAAATGTGCAAAAGAATACAAGTGTGATGTATGATCAAAAAATCCCATAGCTATGACATCTCTAGTCTCCATGTTCCTAATATAGACATAATCAGAAGTGAACTCAACAATTTTACCTTGTGCCCCATGAGTAATTTGGTAAATAGAAAGGATATTAGTAGTCAAGGATGGTACATGAAGAACATCATTAAATGTACCCTCTCCCATAGGAATAGAACCTTTCCCATAGACCTTCATGTATGTATTATTACCCATCAATGTAGGTGGAGAATTACAAGGCTCAATAGAAGAAAAAATATCCATAGAAGATGTCATATGATGTGATGCATCTAAATCAAGAAGCCATTTACCTTTCTTAGGATGTGTGGAAGAAATGAGTGCTTGTCCTTTGCCTTTAGATGATGATGTAGATGTAACAGTTGTCTGATATTAAGAAGAAGGAGAAGACACTAATGAGGGAAATTGGATAGTGTTCTTTTGAAGAATGCGAGTAAGCTCATCAATCTTCTTATGGAAACATTTATGCTCATAATGTCCTAACTTTTTGCAATAAGCACATTTATCTCTCTTTCTTCTAGATGATTCCTCTCTTGAAGAGTGCTTGGATTCAATATTTTTTTGTGAAGGAGAGTCATCACCTTTTTCATGTTACTTAGGATCCTTGTGTTGTTTGTTTCTCTTTCCTTTGGGAGCCTTTACTCGATTCTTTGAAGGCTTCAATTGACCCATGTCTGTTAACTTTGCTTATTCCCTTGTGAGCTCAACTACAAATTTATCAAGAGAAGGCATTTTGTATGCACTACCAAGAACATCCATACTAGCATAGAATGTGGAAAAAAGATTGAATATTTGGGACCTAGCTTAGAAAGAATAGATAATATCAATTTCTCATCATCTTTATTCATACCACAATTAGAAATCTCCAATCTAATGGAATTTAACTTAGAGAAAAAGTCTTCAATATTGTCAAAATCACATGGACTTAGACCTATAAGCTCATTCTCTAATTTGAACTTTCTTATTCTATCAGGTTTACCAAAGATTCTTTCCAATGTAGTCAAGCATCATGAGGATGTGTGTGGGATGCAATATGATACAAAAAATCATTGGAGATGGTAGATCTAAGATAGCCAAGTGCTTTATCCCTTCTATCAAACTATTTCCTTCTTTCTACACCATGTATAGTTAGTTCTAGATCCTATCCAAGAATGACACAATTTATATAGAGCCTATAGTGATAGTATTTACTAAGCTATGTAGTCAGAATCAAGTGACTCAATTTATATGTTGAGTTTCATAGTATTTGTTGAGTCAACAGTGTAGACAGAGTTCAAGACTACTTGGAAGTGATCATTATGGATTGAGATTCTATGTCTATTGAGTGCATGATGGTGTTGTGCATGATGATGTCAAGCATTGACAATGGATGCTGAGTATCAAAACCTCATTGAGCTAGTCTTCAAAACCTAGGTTGCTGTAGTTGGGCCGACTTTGTGTATTTTGTGTAAACTTGTATTGTGGCTAACTTTGTAATTTATAATTTGGATTGGTATATATGTAATGTATTTGTATCACATCTAACAAGAAGTAATAAGTAATGTAACAAGAAGAGAAGAGGAGAAGAGTGAATTACAAAGGCTACAATCATATAAGGAGCAACAAAGATTTATCTATAATAGTAAGGTGATCGTTACACTCAAAGAAAGCTCATTTAGCAAACTAAGTTATAGATTAGAGATCAACTACTATTTCATCTTAATAGGTGGATCAGTTAAATCCTTTCACAAGTAAGACCTGACGGTCTTTTGTAAATCTCTTTACTAAGTGTATACTTCATTGTATGTTTGTAAATCCTTTTACAAGGTGGACCTAGAAGTCCTTATTGCTCCTAACAGGGTGGATCACCAGAAGTGATCATTGTAAGCCTTAACAGGCAAACTTTATATTGCAGTACTAAAGCTTGTGGGTATATCAAATCAAGAAAAGCTAATACAGATAACTCAATAACCTTTTGTTTCAAATTTTCAAAACTCCTATTAGCTTCATGTGTCCACTTAAATTCCTTTTTATCTCCTCTCATTGTCTTATTCATAGCATTACAAATAAAACTGAAATTCCTTATAAACCTCCTTTGAAAACTAGCCAAACCATAAAATGATCTTACCTCTTCCACATTGTTAGGTCTAGGTCCATCCAAAATTGCTCTAACCTTCTCAAGGTCCATTCACAAACCATCAACTAAAATTGCAAATTCCAAATACACAATCTCCTCTTGCATAAAAGAATGCATCTTCAAATCAATCATCAACTTATCCTATTTTAATCTCTACAATACCTATCTAACATGCTCAAGATGTTCATCCTTAGTCTTACTAAATATCAGAATGTCATCCAAATAAACAATCACAAACTTACCCAAAAATCTTTTCAGAACTTCATTCATCAACCTCATCAAAGTACTAGGTGCATTAATCAAACCAAAAGGCATAACCAACCATTCATATAAACCATCTTTTGTCTTGAAATCAATCTTCCATTCATCACATTCTCTGATTCTAATCTAATGATAGCCACTCTTCAAACTAATCTTGGTAAAATGGTTTTCTCCACTCAAACAATCCATTATGTCAGCCATCCTTAGCATAGGAAACCTATATTTCACTATGATCTTGTTAATAGCTCTAGAATCAATACACATTTTCCATTCTCCATTCTTTTTAGGTGCCAATACAATAGGTACAACACATGGACTCAAGCTTTATCTAATCAAACCTTTCCACAACAACTCATGCACTTGTCTATTAAGTTCTTCATTCTCTATAAGTGTCAATCTATATGGTGGTTTGTTTGGAAAACTAGCTCCAAGAATTAGATTCATATAATGACTTATGCTTCTCATTGGAGGCAAACCATTAGGTATATCTTCTACAATAACATCCTTGTATTCATTAAACAAATTTTTAATTCCTACTAGTACTCGATCAATATTATCAGTTTTTGTTGCTCAATCACTACTATATTCTATCACTTGGCCGCTACTAGTACAACTCGACTTCCTAGGAATTATAGAAAAACATACTTGATTCTTCTTCATTTCCTTTTCAATTTGTTTTCCATTAACCATGCAAATTCTTATGGTAGTACAATTAACTTCATCTAGACTTTCAATCAAAGACAACAATATTTTCTTTCTCCCATTCACCCAAAGAGTATATTGATTCAATCTTCCATCATATATAGCATATCTATCATATTGCCAAGGTATACCCAATAAAATATGACAACAATCCATAGGCATAATATCACACAAAACTTCATCAAAGTACTTTTCAATCTTGAACTTCATACTACATTGTTCACTTACCAATATCTTATGCTCATCTTCAATCCATGAAACATGATAGGGTTTAGGGTGCTTTAGCCTTTGAAACTACAACTTTGTAACCAACTCTTCCAATATCAAGTTTTTAGAAGTTCCATTGTCAATGATCACTTTTCAATGATCACTTTGCAATATTTTCTAGCCATCTTATATCTAGTATTAAAAAGACTTCTCCTTAAAATAGGTTCCTCATCACTTCCATTATTACATAAGATTCTTCTCACCATCAAATTTTCTCCTATCTTAGGTGCACTTGGTGAACCCTCATCATCTCCTTGAATCATAAAATTTTCGTTACCTTACCCACTTTCAAATGATCTACACTAAAAGGATCTATGTCCCTCTTTAGCACATCTAAAATAATTACCATGAAAACCACCTCTAGAGTAAGAATTACCTCTTCCTTGGTAAGAATTAGTGCCTCCTCAATAAGAACTACCACCTTTCCATTCAGTCTTGCCTTTGTCATCCTTCTTATATTTAGATTTTCTCTTATCTTGTATAGAATTGTCAAATCTACCACCTTCACCATAAGATCTTCCTTAGCCTCTCTAGAATCTACCACCTCTACCTCTTTATATTTGATCATGTTTTTTTGTCAATATCTCCTCAGATTTCAAGGCATATTGGTATGCTTCTTCCACACTTTCCAGTTTCACAAAACTTATATAATATTGAATTATGGATCTCAATCCATTTATGTACCTTGCAATTTTCTCAATATCATCATCCACATGTCCATATCTAATGTCCAATCTATAGAATTCCTCAGTATACTCCTTCACAGTTATGTCTCCTTGTTTCAAATTTTTTATCTTTCTCAATAAGCTAACTTGGTAATCAGTAGGAAGGAATTTATTCTTTACCTTATTAACCATTTTCACCCAAGTTTTGATCTTTTTCTTTCCTCTCCTTTGTTTATCAGTTTGCAAATGCTCCCACCATAGTGAGGCATTTCCTTTCAAGCTAGTAACTACAATCTTCATCATCCTATTATCAAGAGTGTGTTCATATTCAAAGAACTTTTCCATTTTAGAGATCCAATCTAAAACAACATTGGTGTCCAATTTCCTATCATAAGGAACAACTTCTATAGCAAGCTATGAGATTACCCAAGATAACACTCTCAACGACCTTGCTTCATCTTGGTCTTCTTTATGTTTTGGATTAGGGTTTGGTGCTACTACTTCATCATCAATTACATCATCAAGATGTGCTCCTCTCCTCTAGGTTATCTCCATAGCATCTAATCTAGATGCAATTTGTCTCAATGTATCCAATATGGCATTATCGACATTTCCTCTACCATGAACCATCTTTACAAATCAAGTTCCTAAAAGATCATAACCCTGTACAAGTTATAGGTCAAATCCATAGATCTATAATCCTACAACCAAATTTGAATTAGGGTTCTACATGATCCAATCTCCATGAGAATGAACCTCAAGCTCTTATACCACCTAACTTAAGGAGGGATGAAGAACTAGGGCCAAAGGTACACCCAGCTATGCAAACCACCTTGTAGAGTAAACACAATGGAAGCAAACAACAATAGAGAACAACGCCAAGGGGGGGGGAGAGAGAGAGAGAGAGAGAGAGAGAGAGAGAGAGAGAGAGAGAGAGAGAGAGAGAGAGAGAGAGAGAGATAATTTATTGATTCATTAAGTAATTAGCATACATTCCTAGCTATAAGCCATTCTAGGTTACAACCAGATACAAAAAGACATTCAAGATCCATAATTCAGCTTCAAATTTGCATATCTAGACACATGCATTTCACTTTTGAAACACTCTAAGTTTTTCCTAAAACTAAATCCTAGACCTTAAATACTTGTGTTGCCATAGGTCAACCTATCACAAAATTAAACCTTACATAAAATGCATGCATAGCCACAAGTTGACTCACATCAAATATTAACTACCAAAACCAAAATTAAATATGTGTAAGGTTGGCCCAAACTAGAACTAGACACAAACAACTCAATCAAAGAAGGATTAAGAAAATGCTAACATTTAGCACATGAAGGAACACTCGATCAACACATGATTTCTATAGTAACTTAGCACCCTCTAGAACTATAGTAACTTAGTATCCACTAGAGCTAAAATAACTTGGTATCCACTAGAGCTACAGTAAATTGACATCTGTTACAGTTATAGAAACTTGGCATCCACTAGAGATATAGTTACTCAGAATCCACTAAATAGCTCGATAATAACAAAAAATTAGAAACCACTAGCACCTGGCTCCAACATGCAAAATGAACAAAGATGAGAAAGATAACAAGGCAACCCAAGATCCTCCTTCATCACTATGACCATGCAAAGAGGGCTATCTTAATTTGTTTCACAACTTTGTTACTTAAATCTATAACTACTATGTTAATCCTACAATGTTATGCATCCCTTAAATCACAACTTCATGACCTCATTTCTTCATTGACTACATGGGTTTGTGAAATTTTGATTACTTCATTTTGTGTTTTATCACTTCTTCACAATTGTTTATCATTTCAATTCACTAACTACTATGATCTAGTGATGACCATCAAACTTACTACTTTGTATCTTCACCATAGTTTAGGACTTAACATTACTTTTACTTGTGATACTATGATGCCTTAGATATTAAGTTTTTTGCCTCTTTGCAGTCGCTAGATACATAGCTTTTCTTAATCATGTGATGTTGCACTAGCCTTTAACTTTATTGTTCTGAATACATTTTTCAAGCTCATAACTTAAGATTTTAACTCATAGTAAAACCTTGTGAAAGTGTGATTATAATCTTTCAACACTTCACTACTTTGACCCCTAGTCAATTAGAACCTCTTGTAAAGATGCGATGGTTTAAACTTTAACTACATGGTTCTTTATTGCTTATTCACAACTTCAAAATTTCTTCACTATGTTCTCATCCGTGATGTTGCAATAACCACTTTAAATTTTGATCTTTTCTTTGTCTACAGTCTCACATCCTCAAATATTAACCATAGCTTTAACCCCATGAAGATGTGATCATGATAATTTTGCTACTTTGCCACTTTGACTAGAGTTTATTAATAAATCCTTGCGATGTTGATACTGCTTAGACCTTAATTATCTTGATTATTGTCCTCAACTTCACAACTTAACTTTTTAACTGAGCATCCAACCCTATGAAGCCATGATTATTATCTTTTCATTATTTTGCAACTCATATTTTCATTACAACTTAGACACTTGTGACAGTGGATACCTTATGTTTTTAACTGGTAAATGTTTTTCATGGTTTTGTGACTCATAATCCTTGTTCATGGCTTTGTTGGCTCTTGATTTAATAGTTTTGAAAATAACCAAGAAACCAGATGAATGCATCTAAGGCTAGCAAATTCCTATGATGAATACACTTGACTGCAATCTTTCGCCAACTATAAGGCATAACTCTTTTACTATAGGCTCTACAAGACCTAGGTGGGTTAACCTTGAGGTTCTAATATATGGTACCAGTGCAGTTAAAACATAAATTTGAACCTATTTACTAAAGATGAAAACCCCTTTATCTCCTAATACTTATCCAATATCACAAATCTACAATAGCTAAATGCAAATCTATGAATCTCACAAGCTAAGTGAGGGCATCCTTTTCAGCTCTTCAACATGAAAGGGAAAAATGTTTGATTAATAATGTTGAATTAAATAAAACCCCTAATATGCAACAATAAGAACTAATGATCCTATAACTAACCAGTGCCTAATCCATTGGGTAATTCTATGAATCAAATACATACATACGGGTACCTGAGACATATTTGTAACTTTAGATATCTGATCTATCCAGTCACCTTGTAAATAGACATCTATGTTCAATCTAAATCCCATTCTTGCCTGATATCCTCATCAATAAACTTGCAACCCTATTGATTTCCCTGAAGCATTTACATAACCCCTTGAGTTATAAGAAACATTGAAACAAGAACCAACCTTAAGGGACTGCAACTATGACCAAGGCTCTCTGTTCAAAGATCATAAAACATTGAAAATGCACTAAGAAAGGAGACAAGATCTAAAATGAAAACTCAAAAACTTGTTATTCTTTGTATTGATTTCTTTGAAATAATACATTCATATGCGTGAATTTAAAACAAAGAAACGCCTGATAGATTTGAACTATCTATATTTATCTTCCTACTGATATTCATACAAGACAAATTTGCTAAAGGAAATGTGGTGTCACAATATGGGAACACATCAAAACTAGAACCAAAACATGGTATCACAGTAGTGAGTGGTTTTTCTCTAAAGACTAGAACCAACCCCTACAATAGTTAAGAGAAAGAAAGATATAGGAGAAGAGTTAATTCCCAGATTTGATCTAAATCTGACATGCGTCCACTTGGAAAACCTTCTCAACAAGTCAAAAATATCTTTCTAATCTCTCCCCTCAACTACAAAATCAAATCCTCATCATTTGGCCTACCAAATGCAAAAATATCCTAGATATTTTATGAGAATCATAACTAATTTGATGCCTGATCTTTTCTTTATGTAAAAATGAAAATTAGCTAAATATGACTTCTAAAAGCCAAGAAAACCCTTTAGAATCAATTTTCTTCATATTTAAACTTCAAAAACCCTTCATATCTACCTCTTATTTGATTATTATGCTTCATGATGAATTCTTCCTGTTCCACTAAGAATGCCTTGGAAAACACAAAATTGCTTATAACTCAAACTAGTGAATACCTGCTCAAAAATTGACCCCAAATCTGGAAAATTCATATTCTCTCAGTTCCAACAATATATTATAGTGCCTATTTTGGACAAAAATTGCCCTCCTGGTAGCAGTTTGAAATTTAGGCTCCTAAGCCATGAACGATCATAAAAAATATGGAAAATTTTAAAAATTCATATAGTTTGAACTATAAAAACTTTTAAATTCATTTAAATCTTTCCAATTGCAAATCATGCATTTTAAAACCCTTTTGAATTCAATTTATTTTCACTTTATTTTTTCCCCTTGCCATATGTCAATTTTCTATTGGCCACAACCATTTGAAATATTCATTAATTAATTAATTAATATTAATTAATCCTTTTTCCATCATCCATCTCCCATAGCATCGTGAGCCTCATTATTTTTCTTTACACCCATATGCTTTCTCGTATCACTAGACATGTTTAAAATTTGCTTCCCAGGCCTACAGGGTCTTCAATTTGCATATCACTAGAGAGCTTCAAAAATTGTTTTACGCCCATACATGCAAAGCTTTCTCGTAGCATTGGGACCCCTTCAAAGTTCAACCTCTTCTCATATACTTGAAGCTTTGGAATGTGTCACGTGTCAAAATATGCCAATTTTACATGCCGACCATGGGCAGGCTCCACCACATGAGCCTGCGGCTTATAAAAGTTGGGTGTCTTTGAGATACTTGAGTATTGTGCGTTGGAGTATTTGAATGCCATTTAAATCATCTTCACAACTAATGTGAGATAAAAAATAAAAATGGCTTTCCCTTTGTTTCTTCCACGTGACCTCTGCTTTGTTTATGCTTGTCATTGCTTCCTACTCATGGCTTAGGGTGCTCTCTAACTACACAAGAGTTCTTTCTAACCTATAGATCTTCTCAGATCTATTCTTCCTTTATTTCAACTGATTCCTTGACTTCTCCACCTTAGTAGCAAGCCCATTCCCAATAAGCCTATACTTTGGCTCATATTTCCTGGCACTCTTGAGGCTATCATAGATCAAGCCAAATCTAGTAGATTTCCTATCTCCAAATTGGGTTCTGAACCCAAACACAAATATTGTCTGTAGATCTCTCACTTCATACAACTTTACAAGTTTATCCTTGAGCTCAACCTTAGAGCCTTCAAGGGTGAAGAACATCGATAACAAACTGCTTCCTTGCTAGAAGCCTGTTAGTCATAAACTTCCTTGTCTGGAATATAACAGCTTTACTATCTACCATTCTTGATTGTTAGGTCTATATGCTATTTATTAAACCTCAAAACCATAGTTCTCAAATTGGGTTAGATCTATCGAATCCTATCTCCTTCCTCTTGCAAGGCAACTCTTCCTTTGTAGAACATGCCTCCTTATACATTTCAATTTTCTCTTCACACTTTATTTCATGTTTCACTCTCATCCTCCTTGATCACAATAGATTTGGCTGGCCCAATAACATCATCATTCTTCAATCGCACACTATTGTAGTGTTCTCCATCATGGTATGATAAATGGAGGGTACAAGTATCTACTCTATCAAAATTTGTGTATGTTCCCATCGAGGTGACATAAGCTGATAAATACATATATTGGTTTGGGTTACCAAGGATGTTGCTTGGAGATCCATATGACTACCCCATGTTCCATCTTCCTTCATATTCTCATAGTACTTTTCGAAAGGCACATCATCTTCAACAAAAGGTTCATAGCTTTCACAATTTTTCATGATATATTCTATCACCATATGATGATATTTTGCATGATCTTCTTCATTTGCTTCCAGTTGATTTTCCATGGCTCTGAAGGAATAGTTTCCATCTATTGTGACATGGACAATTCTTAGGTCTAATGCTACTAGCTGGGCACTCTTTTTTGAGATATTGGTGAATAGCTAGAATTTGGAATCTTAGACTTAAGCTCTTGTCTCCCAAACATGTAGAACTTAAGAGTTCTAATTATGCAAACTTAGCCTAAATGACTGCTACAAAGTTACCCTATGAATATTGTTACCATTGACCATTTTCTTCTCTTGGCCCCAATAGCCTTCGTGCAAGATACATACCGTACTCTACTTCTAATGCAACATCTCATAGGATATTCTTTAGTTGATGATCATCACCCTCTCTTCTTTTTTATTAGTCTGTTGCAATTAGCTGGTCCCCAAAGTGGGTTCAGCTATAAAAAAAAAATTTGTGAACAATTGACAACTATAACTGATCCATTCATCACCTAATACTGATCAAAATCAAATGTGACCAATGAATCAACATTTGAAACTCATTTAATCCTTGATCTTTAACTTGTTGACTTTGTGCTAGGAGGTCCTTTGACTGGCTTTAAAAATTGACCCAAACACCTGACTGGGCTCTAAAATCTGACCCACTAATTATTTGTTCCTCATACTTGCACCTTTTTGAATCTTGTTTCATGAAGAATTCGAGGTCAAAAGATATTGACCGTCAAAGTTACCCTTTTAGAAATTCTTGCAAGAAAATAGTAAATTGTGTTTGAATTTGGCTTTAAAAATTGGGTAAACTGACACTTGGAAGAACAAAAATTGGGTTGTTGGTTCACTATTATGAGGAGAGTATAAATCTAGGATTAGGGCTCATGATAAATAATTGGGTGCATTTTGTGAGCGATCAAAGTGGGCTACTCAAAATTTGCAGACTGAAACAATGGTAGAAAAGCATTTTTTTACAAACAGAATGGACTTGGGAAAGTGTGGAAATAGATTTGTCAAAACCTATAAATTGACACACTCAAAGAATTTTTAGAGGAGAACACAGTGGTAAAATCCATTTGGTATAACTTATCACAGATTTCAAGTTATAACATCATGAACAGGGGTTCCAACAAATCTACACTTTATAACACCAGTAAAAAGATAGAAATTGCATTTGGAATCGTGTTTGAAAACTGATCAAATAGATTTTTCATAGGCTCAAAATGGAAACATAGAAATTATCTAACCTGTAAAATGCAATGCAAAATAATTTTTTTCATTCAAAATTATGATAGGTCTAACCTCTAGAATTTTGCACAATTTAAAAATACATAAAAATAGTAAACAACCAACTTTGAGGGGTTTGAAACCTAATCAAATGGATTCAAAATGACTTGAATCTTGGAATATAGGTTATATGGTATGGAAACTAGACACTCCCAAAGTGGTGAGTTATGAAAAATTATTGGGTGTGAGATATTCATATGCAAACATAGCCTCCAATCGTTGTTTGACACTAAAGCAAAAATGCAGAAATGGGGATTGCTCAAAACAAGACTTCACGAAATGGCTCAAAATGACAATTTATCTTTATGGAACATGTAGATGTGCTGAATGGAAGGTGTTAGAAACATTAAAAACCTCATGGGCTTCAAATGGATAGCCAGGTACACATGCATCAAAAAGCATTTATAGGGCTTAATTTTCTCAATGGTGCTCAAAATTGAGGCTTCAATTTTGAGTCCCAATAGCTTAACTATGTCATGATGTAGTGTATTAACTCTTGTTGTTTTGGCTCTTTATAACTGCTTCACAACTCAAAATTTCTTCAATGCCTTCTAAATTGCAACATTGTGATAACCATTTGAACTTAACTTATTATTTCCATTGCAACCTCACAACACGAAGTCTTGACTCATTTCTTAACCCTATGAGGCCATGATTACATGCTCTCTTTTTTTCCCACCTTAACCTTGGGTTACTCTTAATCACTTACAATAGAGCAATAAATTTAAAACTTAAATTAATTTTTATGCTTTACGCACCTTCACAACTTAAAAAATTCAAGCCAAAATCCTGTTGTGATCATGGAATCTCCATTAAATTGCTCCTTTGCAACCCTAACTTGATAGTTAGCAATATCAACTACGAAATTGTACTAACGTGTTATCATGACTATTTCACATCCTCACATCCTTCAAAATGGTTAGTAATGACAAAGGGGCAATGATTCCTTTGAAACACTTTTGCAACATTGTAACTTAAAAGACTTAGGGATATCATCATATAAGAAAGACTTTTCACATATCCCTATTTAATATTTGAATGTCAATTTATGAAAATTTCAACAAAATACAAGACACAACTATTTACCCTAGGTTTTTTTCATTAGGAATAACATATTTTCAGAAACCCTAAGCAATCTAACCCAATTTCTTTCTAATTTCACATATCTATTAGACCATATACTACCACCACACTTGCCTCATCATTGCAATATGCTAGAAATCTTGGATGATTTAGAATATTGTCAAAAGAAGATGACCATTCCATGTGACCCTTAACTCCCCAATCATTGTCCAAAATGATGGGCACAAAATTGGATGTTCCTATGGAAATTGCTTTCTTTTTGTCCTAAATTAATTGCAACCTCCTAGCAAAGAAACCATTCAAATCCTTTACCTAATTTATCATGTTCTAGGAATTGATAATCATTACCTTTGGAAAATCTTTCTTTTGTGTCAACAAAGATACAAGATTATCAAAAAATTGGGTGTAAGGACCCCATGTAGTAAAGAGTAGAGAAAATAGAGAAGCAACCTTAGAACATTTGTATTCAGCCCCCTACAAAACAAGATAATTACCATGCACATTTTGTGAAACAAGTTTTAATGCATTTATCTTGTGAACCAGCAAGTTCTTGATAGTTTGTATTTTAATATCCTTACTAGACTCAAAATATTCTTCATCAACTTCCATAGCTTAGCTTGTCACATCTTTTGTCTCAAGTATTTGGCCCTTTTTTTTTATGCCTTGGTCTTTAATCTTCGTAGTGGATTTGTTAATGCTCTTTAAAATAACTCTTTCATTTTCCAATTGAAGGTTTCTCCATTCTAAGATAGGTCTTTTTCATTTCCTCTTCATAATGCCTCTTGGTTTTAATGTACTACTCATAGGCTCCTTCTAGTTGTCCCTCCAGTACATCTATCCTATTTTTTCCCATCGTTGCTACTAAATTTTGCAGTCCATAAACCTAGCTACTACAAGTAGAATGCATATTACTAAATATAACATTTCCCTTAGGGGAATCTTTAATTTCCATAAGAGTATGATTTTGGTTTTCTGGAGCTAAGCTCCATATTGCCATAGTTTGGGCATCAATTTTATATCTAGAGCCTCTTAACTCTCCCATCTAATTCTCATCTTCAAAAAATATGTTTCCTTCTTTTCTTCTCATTTGATCCAATAAAAATGAAAAGCTAATATCCCATCCTGGGAAGACAATCGTACCACTTATCCTCACTAGATCTCTAGCTTCTTCCACATTGAGGGTTTCACTAGAAGGGTCATACTTGTAGTTTATGAACCATCTCAGCAACTACTTCATCTGAGTCACTTGGATTCATTTGTACAGATAACACATTTTGTTTCAATTTGAATAGAAAACCCTTGAATTCCTTTGTTTTGATGAAGTTATCATCACTCATGAATTTAAGAATTTGAGCTTGAAGTTCCAGTTTCTCAGCCCTTTTCTCATCTTCGGTGGCTTGATTTATTAGGAAATTTCTTCGTATAATATCAAAATACTTGCCACCCCTTGGAAGAATTTGTAAGGCTTTCTATGTAGCCTTTTGTGGGATCTCCACCATTTTCTGCTTCTTGTTTCTCTATTGGGCCCATTATGAACTTTCAAGTTGATCTTCTTCATCATCACTAACTTCTACCATAGTGTCCTGATTAGAAGACTCTAGATCTACACTTTTCTAAATCACATCAAGTACTTGTGTTGAGATTTCATCAAAATTCTCAATACATTTGTCTAGTCAAGCCTAGTACTCCATCTCATGATAAAATCCCTTGAAAGATTCTAGCAGGGAACATTGGCAATTTGTATTCTCTAAGGACAGCATCAGTTTACATCAGTTTCCTAAATTTCATTTTTCCCTATCTCAAAGTTTCCTACTTTGGTACACCTACATAGGAAAGTGCCTTTCTTGATAGTTTTCCCTAAGTATTCTATGTTTAATGAAATTAATTGCTAGAATATCTCTATAATTCCTAACCTCTCTGGCACAAACTTTGGAAGAAGATGGGGGAGTGAAGAGCATATAAAAACCCTAATAATAGTATAGTCTTCAAAAATAAAAACTCTACCCCACTTATTCCCTATATGTTTTCCCTCATCAAAACATAAATTTGGCTTTACTATTTTTGTCACATTATGTGGTATTCTTCAATTAATAGCTCCTATTATTTTTAACATTGTTTGTACAAAGTCATTATAAAAAGAAATGGCATTAGATTATGGGTAGAATTTTTTCCATACCCTTGTCCATCTTTGCACAGGTAATCTCTCTCCCTGTTCCTCTATACACTTGAAGAAACTTTGATCAAAGAGATCCACATTTCTAAATAGGATCAGATGCATGAGCATGGAGTAGTGATAGAGCCTAAAATTCTCTAATTTTTCCTCTTGGGTAGCAACAATTTTCTCATGAATTGTTCTGATGATGTACTTGACAAAATCATATCCCACATTTGTGTTGGGATCCTGAATGTTTAATGTCATGATGTGGTGTGCACCAGTAGCATACATGGTTCCATCTGAACCTTGGGTTTTTTTCAAAGCAAAAATAATATTCTTCATATACCTTTGAAAGAACTCAAGAGGTATGGATTCATCCACTTCCTTTTTCTTTGGTATTTCCCACTTCTCTTTTCTTTCCAAATGGTTGTCCCTAGTCATAACCCTACCCATGTAGAAATTTTTATAGCTTTTGAATTTTTCATTAAGTTTTTCTATTTCAATTAGCAATGATACAGGGCCTCCCAAGTGAAATGCTTCAATGAATGTCTCCTAATCCAATGCCAGGAAGATGCTCCTATCTTTCCTATGAAATGACTTGTTGACTAGGTTGTAACATTTTATTAGTGCCTTCACTAGGTCAACATCCACAAATACCTCTAGCATAATCAACTTTGCCAAGTTTCTACTATGAGGGTTGCAAATTGGGGCTTTCTCTATCCTATTCCTATGAAAATACTAGAATAGTTCACTATCATTCCTATCAGGCACCTCTACATCTCTGCATAATGCATTTGAAGAACTAGGTAGAATCTGGATTCATTCATTTGTGAATGGGATAGGGCTTTTCCCTTTTGAAGTGGATTTTTCAATTATAGCTTGTGCTATCAGTTATCCTTCTTTCTATGTCATTTTTGCAAAATAACCTTAACAATTCTAACTATTGCATGCTAGAAATTTGCTCAAATTCACTATGCAACTCTATCTCTACTCTAAAAACTCAAACAATCATGTAACTAGTAATGAAAATCTTTGTGCTTCTTAGAATTTATCTATTTCTACAAAAGGGAGTGTGGTATTAATGACTTTAAAAACCCACATGCTTGAAATCCTTAAAACATTCAAAGCATCTTCATTTTTTCAATTATCCATGCTTCTAGCTCATATTTTTCCTTCCATCTCAGATATGGCCATTTTAAAATATGTTTTATACCTTTACAACTAAGAGTTTCGAGTATGGGATGACCTCTTTATCGTTACTTCACCACGATTTTCTTATTCTCTTTATTCCTAGTTGTAACCATGTGAAGAGTACTACCTTAAGTTGTTTCGCAACTTTGTTACTTAAATTTTTAACTTCTATGTCAAGCCTACAATGTTACATCTCCCTTAATTAGCACTTCATGGCTTAATTTTTTTATTGACTACATGGGTCTACAAAACTGTGATTACTTCATTTTATGTTTTATCATTTCTTTGTAGTTATTAATCATTTCAATTCACTAACTGCTCTGATCTGGCAATGACCATTAAACTTACCACTTTGCATCTTCACCACAATTTAGGACTTAACATTCCTTTTACTTGCAATGTTGTGATACCTCAGATATTAACTATGTTGCATCTTTGCAACCACTAGATACAAAGCTTTTCTTAATCATGCAATGTTGCACTAGCCTTTAACTTAATTATTTTGAATATATTTTGCAAGCTTGCAACTTGAGATTTTAACTCACATTCAAACCTTGTGAAAGTGCAATTATAAGCTTTTGTAATGCCCTGCCCAGAGATCCTTGGAAACAAGGATTCAAATCAAGCCAAGATATATTTTTTTTTTTTTACAAGTATGAATGCACAAGACAACATCATACAGGGATCACAAAGATCGCAACGGAAGACTTCAACACAATCCCGGCAACCAACGAATCTCCGAACACCACTACCAAACTGACACACACAAACAAAGCCAACAAAGACAATGCACATGATGAGGGCACAAGAAACAACCCCTCATCAACAAAACACCAAGCTAGGGTAAAATGCAGAATCCCAAAATTTGGCTAAGCCTAAAATCTTGAAGCCCTAAAAATTGGCTAAGTCTGGATTTCTGAAGCCCTGAAATTTCCTAGAATCCATAACTTATCTCTGAGAGGTCTGAAACCTATCTCAAACGATTTGTCGCATATATTAAAATATATCTTAAGTATAAGGAATTAATACTTAAACGATATATTTTAAGCCCCGAAGGACAACAACAGAAACCCAAAAATTGAATTTCAAAAGAAACCTACTGAATTCAAAATGCAACCACATAGGCTCGAAGAACGCTCAAAAGGGTATCCAAAACCACTCTCAAAAAGATCAGATCACGAAGAAAAGTTCCCGCTGATGGCACGCGCAGGTTTTTCACAAAAATTGTGCGACACTTTTTACTAAGGGAGGGCGACACTTCTCCCTTACTGTGTGCGACACTTCTCAAGAAGGCGTGGGATACTAGAAAAGTATCGCGCGACATTTCTCATAAAGCCATGCAACACTCTTCCAGTGTCGTATGACACTTCTTCAGTAATGCATGCGACACTTTATAGTATCGTACGACATTCTTTCTATGGGCATGCGATACTTTATCAGTGTCACACAATGCTGAACAAATGTCACCCATAGAAAGTAAAAACACTTCCAGAACTCAAAAAAGGGGAAAAACCAACAAAAGAACCTCCACACCGAGGAGTACCAGATCCACAAAGGCTCAAGGAATGAACACTCAAGTGCAAGAACAACATGGAATGAAGAACATCAAACCATCTAAACTACAGCAGCAAAGAACACACTGAATTAAACATCGCAGAGAACAAAAGCAACATCGCAATGTACAGAAATACATCACAGGAACAAAACAACCAAACTAAGTACCCGGTTCCTCCCAACCGTCAATAGCATCATAAGACCATCGTGGGTCCTAGCCATCCCCCGCGCGTAACATCCCAAGCCACCGACCAAATCGTCGGTACTGTCATAATAGGGACGTCACTACTAAAAACATGCAATAATAATAGCATAAGAAAATCTAACATGCTAGTGATAATGCATAAGATAATCCTATAGTAGATAACATCACCTATCACATGCTAAACAACAGTAAGCAACATATATACTACCAAAGCAAATCACATCATCTAATCATATGCTAAACATCATAATAAGGGAATGCGCCAAATAAAATAACATCATCTAAACATGATATACAAGCATCCCAATGAAAGCATAAATCACAAGAAAGCATACTCCAAAACCTGAAGTACCAAGTGAAAACATCCAGCAATGGTCGCACTAGGACAAAGATCGTCTCTATACACCGATCCCTAGCAGTGGTGAAGGTAGCTACGCCTCCCAACCAAGTGGCACCCGTAGGTCCACACCTGTCGTGCTGATGGAGATAATGATCCAACCACAAACACACATAAAGCACAACATCCAAGGCTAACACTCATGCTAGACAGTATGATGGCTGAACCAAGAACCTTAGACAATGCAAGGAGTAAAGGTCCTGGGGAGACACTCAATAGGCTACTATGTAGGGTCTGACATCCTGGAGAGTCGCTTGGCATCAAAAAGCCCAAGCTCGGATCGTGTGTCCTCAAACTTAAACGGGTGCTCACACATTGTGTCCTCGAACTTAATCGGGTGCTCACACATTTTACTTATCTTAAGTTTTATTAACAATCACACATTTTATTTAGTTATCACTTATATAAAGCTTCCTCTACCAACCCATGACGCCATGATCATTGGGTTGCGAGATAGAAGCCCCCTCCAGATGCTACCCTACCCTACCCATGCTCATCCTACAACAAGTGCCCGTGGGCATGCATACTCCCATCCCAACCCCAATGATCATAACTTCCGGTAAATTCACAGAAGATTGGGCCTCGCAAGTCACCCAACAAATGTACGCACACATACTCGTGTGTGGCGCACCACCATCACGAAGATCATAACACAAGGACAGGAATGAGAACATAATGCAAAAAAAACACCCCACTGAAAGCAACACGGGAAGGATGGATTCTACACGAATCCCAAAGACAATAAAATCATACACCATGAAATCACTCAACTGGCCTCAATCCGAGAGTATGGATTCTACACGAATCCCAATGATTTAACAAGACCAAACATCGTGAACTCACTCGACCGGCCTCAATCTAAGAGTATGGATTCTACGTGAATCCTAGCGTTCACGAAAAAAAGCAAAGGTCTAAAAGAAACAATAACACTAGGTATGAAATCACTCAACCGAACACAACGTCGGGAGTACGGATGCAACACGCATCCCAATGCAACATAAAAGTGCAATAGTGGTCTGACTGATATCCAAATGGATCATCTAGGTCCACGAACCATAATGTGCCAAGAAAACCCGAGAAAACAGGGCGGCATGCAAAACGAGGTAAAAACCCCAAAAATTTGGAAAATTACAAAATTAAAACCCATTTGGCCTTTGGGTTCAAAAACCCCAAAAATCCAAAAAATAAATGGAATCGGAAACTGTATGCAAAAATGGCCAGCATAACGGTGCAAAACTCCAAACCCTCTTCCCACCTACAGAAACGGAGGGGAACACTAGTTCTCAGCCTCCAAACAAACGGCTACCAAAAATAGAAGCTAAAACAGAGCAGAAACAATAAAACGAGAAAGCCCTACCTCACAGCCAAAAGGGCAAAACGGGAATCTGAACCATAAAATAAATATCTCGCAGAAGTAGCTGAAAATCGCGACAATCCAAGGTTTCCCCGAGCTGGATCCAACGAGCCCAACCTCGCGACGATCCCACGCTCGTAACTCCCACAACGAACAAAACAGTAAATCCTCATGAAGAGGATTTTTGGGTTTTGCTCTCCAACTTTCCAATTTGAAAGTGAGAAGTGAGGAATTAAATTCCTTTTTGGATATTTATTCACTTTTCAAGTGAATAATCGATTAGGGCATTTAACCAGCCAATCTAGTTAAACCCAAAATTGACCCAAACAAAAATAGGCTATTCCTATAAATAGGAATTCATCTATGGAAAAGCTGCTAGAAATTAAAATAAAACAATTTAAAAGCCCGAAAACCCAAAAACACATAAATCTCCTTAAATAACTTTCGCGACAATGCGAACCTCTAAATGCACAAACACGCTTACTAGTATAATCACATAATGCAAATGAGTTTGGATTTAATAATCACCGAAAGGTTTAATTTAAACATTTTAATTAAGGATGCGTCGACCATACATGGGCGACATTGGTAAAATATGAACGGCTAAATCACTAACTCCATGTGCCACTGCCAAGGATATAATCTTGCACACTAAACAACACGATCAAGTGCAATTGCATATAATAACATAGCCGAAGCAATAATGCGTTAAATCACCTAATTTAATCATTTATTTAATTATATTAAAATAATCTATTTACATCACTCACGTTCGCATAAAGCATAACAACGCAGGAATGAAGTAAATAACCATAGCATTAAATCCATCACATAACAAAATCAGAGGTATGTCCAAATACCAGATAACCAGATAACATCGTAAAACACACTGTCATCTCAAAATGGCATCATCATGCAATATGATTAACTGAACAGCATAGTAGTCTAAAATCTATGATACTAGAATCAAAGAGTAACATTTGACCCTCAGGTCCTCTCAAATGTAAACAGCACATGAGTAACAAATATCTCTCTAATCAGAAATATAACAAGGTAAATGCCTGCAACAAATAACCAAATAATCCAACAAGAACAATCCATTCTAATTACTTAAGCATTTAATAATGATTGATTACTTTGCATTAAAAAGGCATTTAAAACACATAAGCAAACACAATCATAAACATGACTAACCATTGCTACAGGAACCCAGTCCAGTGTAGCATGGTAATAGTACACAGTGCAATCTCTACACACATCTCAGGGTAATCATAGAACAACCTCATGATTAATCCTGGTAACCACTGGCACAAACCTCAGTGAACCAAAAATCACATCGTAAACTCAAAGATCAGTTAAAAGCATAAACAAAGCAACTGATACATAAACATAAATCCAAACACCTCAACGGTGTAGACCACTCAAGGTCACAATCATGATCCCATCACAACAAAAGATCATCAAGGTTGCATCCATTAGGATGACTTACAAAAGTCAAATGGGAGAGGCACTACAGCTTTCACCACTTTGCTACTTTGATCTCTAGTCAATCAGAACATCTTGTGAAGATGTGATGGTTTAAACTTTAACTACATGGTTCTTTATCACTTCTTTACGACTTCAAAATTTCTTAATTTTGTTGGCATCTGCAATATTGTGATAACCACTTTAACCTTAATCTTTTCTTTGTTCACAATCTTGCATCCTCAAATCTTAATCACATCTTTAACCTCTCAAAGATTCAATCATGAGAATATCACTGCTTTGCCACTTTAACTAGAGTTTATCAATAACTCCTTGTGATGTTGTAACTTCTTAGACCTTAACTGTCTTGACTACTATCTGCACCTTAACAACTTAACTTTTTAACTCAGCATCTAACCTTGTGAAGCCATGATTATGAGCTTTTTACTACTTCACAACTCATAGTTGTACTACAACTCAGACACTTGCAATAGGGTGATACCTAATTTCTTTAACTATTAGATGCTTTTCACAGTTTCATGACTCATAATCCATGTTCATGGCTTTACTACATGATGATGTGATAGATTAACTCTTGTTATTTTGGCTCTTTATTACTACTTTGAAACTTGAAATATCTTTGATTCCTTCTAAGCTACAACATTGTGATAACCATTTGAGCTTAACCACTTCTTTCCATTGCAACCTCGCAACACAAAGTCTTAACTCATTTCTTAACCCTACGAAGCCATGATTACATGCTTTCACTACTTTTCCACTTTAACTTTGGGTTACTCTTAACCACTTATGATAGAGTGATAACTTTGAAATTAATTATTTTTTATGCTTTTTGCACCTTCACAACTTAAAAACTTCAAGCAAAAATCCTGCTATGATCATGCGATCTCCATTGAATCACTCCTTAACAACCCTAACTTGACAGTCAGCATTATCAACTATGAAGACACATTGACCTATTAACTATTTTGCATCATCGCATCCTTAAAAATGGTTAGTAATAAAAAAGGGACGATGTTGCCATTGAAACAATTTCACAACATCTCAACTTAAAAGAACTTAAAATACTTAGGGATATCATCGTATAAGAATGACTTTTCACATATCCCTATTTAATATTTACATGTCAATTTATGAACATTTCAACCAAATAAAAGACATGACTATTTTCCCTAGCATTTTTTCATGAGAAATAACATATTTTCAAAAACCTTAAGCAATATAAACCCAATTTCTTCCTAATTTAATAGGATTTTTAAAAAAAAGTTGTTGGTTGAAAAATTAGGCCATCGGCTTCAACAATGAGAACTTAGTACTGTAATGAATTACAAAATCATGGTACACATCTTGAAGGAATGAGTCTTTCAACAAATGTAGGACATAATGACTTTAAATTTGAGCAGTAATTGGTAGTTAATTTGACACGATCTTCAATAGTTCATAAATATCAGGTCACTGCATAACCTTGCTATTAATCCCTTCATATGCACTATTTCCTTTGACTTGTTCTTGTAACAAATTAGCACACATGAAATATTTCATAGCACATATTCATGATAAAAAATTAATGCACATATACCAATGCTTTCTCACAATACATAGTTGTAGGAACGTACCCATTAAAAGTTAAGAAAGAAAAAAGGCATGCACATCTATAAATTACACACATATAATATCATTTCTCTATATAAGTATTAACCATAGAAGTATATCCAGGAAACTATATAATGTCATAAAACTTATAGAAAATCAAGGCATTTATAGGTTTATCTAGAGCATTATAGTATAAAGTCTTTAAACTCAAACATGGAATATCCCATAAAAACCATAAAAACCCATAGACTTATGTCATTCCTTCAATCCATCATTTCAACCCCAACTTAGAAATGGGTTGGTCCTCCAGGAAAGAATTAGTTCCTAACCCTAGCATTTAACCTAAAGTCTTCTACGATACTTGACCTTGCTCCTTCTTTCTGCCAACTAAAGTAATATCCCTTAGAATCTTTGAGTCGTTCTTAGACTTTTACTTCAGTAGTCATGTTGTGTGCATTGACATCTTCATTGATTACTAAAAGTGGATGCATTAGCAAAGGAGGTTGAAACCTAAGTGGAATCTAGAAACTACGCCTAGTCTATCCCAACATGATATTCCATGGCACACATCTACTTACCATAATGAATTTTTAGGGAGAGTGTGGATCCTCAACCTGCAAGTCATGAGGAAGTCTTCTTCATATTTGAATGATTGATCTCTCTACTACTTGTAATTCATTTTCATGTATTTCTCTGAATTCTGAATAAGTAGTTGTCCTCAGAGGCTTTATGTGTTTCTCACCATTCTCAAAATTTGTAACTTTCAAAAATTCATAGTATTATTTCTATGGATCCTTTGCCTTAGGCCTCAAATACAATGATTCTAACTCCTCTACATCTCTTTATAATTTAGCCTGATTTTCCCTCATAATCTCATTCTAAATCAAGGATAGAAATGCTCTCAATTGGATATGTCCCACAAATATTAAGAGATTATATTTCCTATCATTACGATCAACTAAATTGTACATATATAGTTCACATACAAACATTTGAATGGATGTAGGAGATTGTTAGAAGGCATGGTAAAATTCATGAGAAGTATTGAGGGAAGAATTAAGACCTTGAACAATCTAAGTCATCCAATAATTCAACATCTTCTCCTTTAAGAATGGGGTATAGACTTGAACTAGTGGTTTGCATTGAAGAAGTTTAGGAATCAAACTAGTCAACTAAGTGACCTTATCCTCCAAAATCATAATCTTGTCATCCTAGTCCAACAATTCCCTCTATTAATAATTAATAACTCTCTACATCCTCTAATTTTCTTCTAGCCACATATCTTTCTCTATTAAAAAATGTTTGTATAAACTCATTCCTACTGCTAATGGCATGGAGAGGTTAGGTGGTGGAATTGATCCTTGATTATTGATATCTTCCCACTCAAACTCATCATTATCATTAGTCTCTTCAATATGAGGTTTAGCAGTAGATTATCCTTTCCATTCCACAATGGCTCTTTTAGGATTTTCAAGAAATGGTTTTTATAATGAAGATTATTCTTCCATTCATTGTGCAGCCTAGACTAAAGTTTCTAATCCTTCACTAGCCATTTCCTTAATAACTTTCTCTACAATATTTATATTGACTATAGGAAAATCTTCATCCAAGTCTTGAGGATCATTAATTATAGGTTTTGCAGGTTCATTTCTAGAAACAAAAACATCATCATTCTTAGATTCATATGCAACTTGAAAGATTTTCCCTTTCCTTCATATCACAAAGTTACCATGCTCAAAATCATCATCACTATTGTAATCCCGAATGTAAACAACATCCTCCTGGTACTGGCTAGGATTCTATGGCTTATTTCCTTAATCTTTTTGAATTATTTCAATTTATCATGCTTAGGAGTTTTTTTCATTATTTTTAGAGATATTGGTTTGAGAAATGTTATCTACAGGGGTTTCTATTGAAACAAAATTTCTAGAAATCCTATCACTTCTCCTTGCAGGAGTTTCAACAAGGGTTTTAGACACCTTCTTCCTTTTTCTTTGAAATTTCTCCTTTATCATATGTTGCAAGAGTTTCCTTCTGAAATCTATTTCTCTTAATAGAGGGTGAGGGAGTGATTATCATGAACATCCCATCACTCGTGTATGAGATCCAGGTTAATTTCCTTCTTGTTCCTAAACTGGTTCACTTTCAACCCTATGTGTGGAAGACCTAGTTTTTACATTAACTTTGAATTGAGGTCAAGTCAAGTTTTCTTGAACAAAATTTTCCTTCCCCTTTTCCTTTTTAGATATAGAGGGTGATTTCTCCACTATTTTCTTATTTTTCTACCTAGGTGAGGGTTCATCAAATACATTTCATTCTAAAAGTTTTATAGTGTTGGTTGTTGTAGAAACCCTTCTTCCTACTCCTGAACCACTTGGTCGTACAAATTTTGGAAAAAACTCATCCATCAATAGAAAATCATCCCAAGAGATAGTAGAAATCTACACTAAATCCCTTTGTGTTATCAATTTAATCAAACAATGATGTGAGACTTAATTAAGCTTACCTTCTTGCACATATGCAACTTTTTTCTTCAACAGACTAAAGAAGAAGTGTGGAAGATTAATAGGTCTATTTTCATGCCTTAAATAGTTAAGGAGCTTGAAATGAACACCATGCAACCACTAATGTCTTCCCTCACATGTAATTTACTTCATGATATAAAGAGAACACTGATTATAGGATTCTTGCACATAAATCCTCCTTGTTCCATGATACATGGGTCCATGTCTTATTCAAAAAATTATCCTTCCAATGGCCACCCTAAGATTTTAGATATTATCTATTGATTGCATTTGACCCTGAACCCTTTAACCATGGCCACCCCATTACTCAATGAATTCATGAACTGAAAAGCAATTTCATCATTCCAAGTTGTAAGATTTTGAAAATACTGGAGCCAACCACAATTTTCAAATTGTGGATGAAAATCATTGTCTTGGAGAATGAGGTTATGAATTATGGATTCATGGTGTATCAAGTCACCCCCATGGTTATACTATAAAAATTTCAAATGTATGCTTCCACACTCAAAGAAAAAATGTAGGTATATAGAGACAAATTCAAGATTTAAAAAGCATGTATTTTTAGAGACAATGGAGAACAAAAAGGTTTAAATCTTTTGAAAAAGTTGAAAGACATATAAAAAAATTCCATATAACGACATGCCATATAATAATGTTATGTCATCATTGAACTTTTACCTTTCATCCTGGTTTTATTCCATAAATGTAGTTTATTTATGTACTTTCCAAAAAGGGAGGCAAGTGTCATATCACCTTGATAAGTGTAAAGGGAATGATATGGCATGTCTTCACATAATTATTCACAATATAAAATGCTAGTAATTGTATGATCATAATATTTATGTGTGAAAAAAATGTAACACACACAATCCCCGCCCACACCAACTTAAAATAAAGCATGGGTCCCACCATGCAGTGTGAGCAAAGAATGAAAATGACAAAAAAAATGTATATGCATGACATTAAAGAAAATAAGGATGAAAGAAGGCATTGTATGAACCTGTGCATTGGGTTGAAAAATTGTATTGTTGCATACCCATTGTGGAAGACAAAAATGAGATGGATGGGTGAGAGAGAATGAAGATGAGATGTATTTATTATAGAGAAAGTGATGATTTATTTGTTGGAAATATAAGAGGAGTAACTAAGAGGGCAGGGGTGAACCAGTCACTACAAAAATAAATCCTAGATCCCTTAGATGTCAGTACAAAATAATCTCTAAAAATTAAACTCTGCTAAAGCATGATAAATATACTAAAAAATGTTGTAACTCGATAAATATTGAGATTTCTCAACAAACACTTAACATGGAAATCTTAAGATGTTATTTGTGATTACTTATTACTTTATCTTTGTTGCAAACACATAAAAGAAACTAGCACAAACACATTTGACACCAAGATTTAACATGGAATCCCAATTTGGGAAAAACCACCAATTGCAACTAGTTACTAATTTTCACTCTTCTGAAGTGAGCCCTATTAGGAGTCAACCCTATTAAAGGTTACAAAACACACTGTTAGGTGTGACCCTATTAGAGGATTTAATCAACCTGTTAGGAGTGAACTTGTTAGAGGTCTTTAGACAATTCAATAGAACTGTCATCTTGTTAGAGGATTTACAAATAGCTATTAAGCCAACTCTGTTAAGAGATTTAGATCACTCCTACAATGGTTAGAGAGTAATAATGAGATGACTTGATTTTGGATGCATCTGAATTGCTAATTATAGATCTCAATTCTAGTTTGTATACTTGATCCTTCTTGATCAAATGTATCTTCTCAGCTCCTCAAGGATATTATTCTTATGCTTCTAATTTTCTTCCTCTATGCATCATTAGATCTTCAAAATCTTCCATGCATTTACATATACTTCACACTTTCACACTTTCTAATTCTCAACTTGTCTTTTTATTTATATCTTTCACATTGTCAAGTTAGCTAAGATACAACTTAGAATAATTAATATTCATCTTCTCAGTCAACTAGAAGCAATAGATAAATTAATTGAACTTAATATGCCAAAACAAGGAAATCCTTTGTTAGCCGACCTTGCTTAGTAGATACTAACTTAGTAATGATTTTCTTATATTAACCAAGTGAACTTGATTAACACTACATACTCACAAAGTTCATTTGGTAACTGAGTGAACTTGGTTAGAATTGGTTCCATCCAACATTTCCTTCGTTAATCAAGTGAGCTCGATTAACACTCATCTTTTACAAACTTTTCTATGGTGCTTGAGTGAACTCATTAGACATTGCCTTCTAAACTAGTAAAACTCAGGATCGCTTAGTAGCCACAGAAAATTATTTTCAATGCCTGAGTGAGCTCAACATAAACTAACTAGTAATGATATGACATTTTTTGCAACATCAAAGACAATACACAATTGATCAATTGTTTCAACAATTTCCCTCTTTGGCATTGATGGCAACACAACATGTCATAACATAATGAAATTTTGGAGCCAAAAAAAAGTAATGAACATATCTTTAGTTTCATTCTAATTCTCATCCATGAGAACTCCCTCTGTCAGTGTGAACTCTATCACCAATTTCTCCCTCTATCAAAAATTGTTTGTCTATTAAAACTACTACCAAATTCATTCTCTCTCTTTGGTAATTCACTCTATGACAACAAACTTCTCCCTCTTTTCTACAAAAATTTTTCTATGAGATATGATAGTAAACATCTCCCTCTTTGACATCTCATACCAAAGACAATATTTAGTGAATATCAATGTACCTCAAGTATTGATTCATTTGCAATATGCCCTTGCCAATTCTACATCAACTAATTGATCTTCAACATGCTCTGGTTGATGCATCACTAAACTTCATTTAGTGAGCTTTAGATAGGGGAATAACCCCTAGTTTACCTCTTAAATATAGAAATGCATCCTTAGGTAATGGCTTGGTGAATATGTCTACAATTTGTTCTTTTGTATTTACATATTCCAATCTGATGTCTTTATCTTGCACCAATTCTCTTAAGAAATGATATTTTATGGAAATATGCTTTATTTTGGTATGCATCACTCAATTCTTTGATATATTGATTGCACTAGTGTTATCATAGTATATGGCTATTGGATCCTTGATCTCTACCTTCATACCTATCAATAGTTGTTTGAACCAAAAAATATTAGAGCAATTAACTGTTGTTGCCACATATCTAGCCTATGTTGTGGACTAAGAGATACAATTTTTTTTCTTGATTGTCCAAGACACTAGTCTTTTATAGAGAAAGAATGCTCCACCACTAGTATTTTTTTTGTCATCAATACTTCCTACCCAATCAACATCAATAAATACTTTTAAGCCCAAATTGGCTCCTATTTTGTACCATAAACCATATTGTTCAGTACCTTTCACATATCTCATGATTCTCTTAACTACCATCATGTGATTTTCTTTGGGATTTGTTAAGAATCTTTCCACCATACTGCCTACTAATGCAATACCAAGCCTTGTGTGTACTACATGTTGGAGTTTAAATGGTAATGTTAACAGTACTAAAACTACTAGGCGACAAAAGGCTTAGTACCTAGATATCAGTACATACACAACCTAAAGAATAGCCAATTCTCATTATCACTTGCATATGCAAAGTATTAGGACCCAACTTCAATAAAACCTTAGACGGTTTTCTACTCTTTTGGCTCTGTAAAACCAAGGCGGGTGCACCCGGGGATGGTTCAAAGATGGAATAATTGTATGAGAATTATCCTTAGTTTCATTTTGATTCTCATCTCTAAATCCTTAAACATATAAGTAAATAACTGATAAACACATCCCTTGAACAGATATGGCCAAGAAATCTTCTATAGCTCTGCAGATGTTTTCCAACAACAATGGCTAAATGAAGCTAAAACAATCTAGGCAGGCAAGTGCTGGCCAACTTTGAAAATCTTACAGGAAAGATAAATGAAAATTGATTTTATGATGTATTTTGGAAAAAGCTAGTTATAATATACTTCTCTTTTGGCTGAAATATGCTCGATCAGTGCCTAATCCGTTGGGAATTCAGAGTCAAGTAAATTCTTAGATCTAATTTGTTGCCTTGCAACGAATTTTCATCAGCAATTCTTACCAGAATTTATCATTCAAGAATCCTTATTAACACCCAAGCAACCTCATCACATTTATCAAAGCCTTTACTTAATCCATTGAATTAACAGCAATAACAAATGGATGTACAGTCTTACTAAATTGCAATCAATTGTATAAGCTTTTACTCACACAACATCAAGGTAACTTAGTATTAAAAAGGAGACAAAATTCAGAGAAGAACAGATATGGGGACAGTTCATAACTTGTATTCATTTCCTTTGAAAATGATATATCCTTTACAAAAAACCCAGAAAAACCTTCAGAGAAGAGGCACAGTCCTTTTTTTTTATTCATCCATTCTCCCTGAGATTTTGACAAAAAGCATACTATAAATATCTTTCCAAAATGTTTTGGACCAAAAAAGAACTAAGCCCAACACTTAGTGAAAACCAAATTCGGACCCTTCTTTAGCCTTGGGATCTCACTTAAATAATGTGAGATGCAACAAGCTTCAGGCTACAGAAGGTGACAGGTGCCCTTCTTTTAAAAAAAAACAAAAAACAAGAATAACAGAAGGTTGATTACAACAGCATTTCTTGGCGGGTCCCTTTCTGTTATGCTTCTTGGTTGTTATGATCTGCTTTCGCAATCATTCTTCATCTTCAGAGTACATACCCATAAGGTCTGCAAGTGATGTATTATCTTCTGTTACATGTAAAATCACTTTAACCTGGGGATTTTCTATGTCATCATTGCTGATTACAAGAGTAACAATTACTCTTACATCTTCCTCGTCATCTTCTCCTGACATCTGTTCACTAAACTGATCTTTCCATCTGTTGAAGGTATCGTCATCTGGCCAATCAAAACTTAGGGTTTCTCTTTGTATCTTTATTAAAGAATTGGCATTTTCTTCTAATTCATCGAATTCTTTTCTTATATCAGCATAATACAGTTGTATTTTTACCAGCTCTTCATTTGTCTTTGCCCAAAACCAATAGCCAGTTTCACTGATGATGTTTGTTATTCTGTTATCAAATAATTCATCCATTTCCTTTTTCCATTTGTCCTTTTCCTTTACTGTATCAACAGATTCTAAGGCACAAGGAAATAGGGTGAATTTCTTAGCAAGATATTTTGAAAAACAGAGTGTCAATTTCCTCTGTAAAGAATCTCTTTTATTTTCAAAATTATCTAATTGATTTAATAAATCAAAAATCCTCTCAACCTGATGGTAAGGCATTTGAACTGTAGATATACAAATAATTGTAACATCATTATTCCTCTGTCTCCACTTCTGTGTAAGAGAATCTAGTCCATTCTTTTCTTTATTTAACTCATTTATGAGGGTTACAACCCTTGTCAACTGGTCATAAAAATTTGACCATTGTATTTTATCCCTCAAGTATGTTACACCCTGCCTCCATTTCTCCTCCTGCTGGTTTCTAAATTCTATTTGCCACTCATGTAATTTGGTTTTTTCTGCTTCAAACTCCTCTGCAGTATAGAATTGAGGTCTTTCAGGGGTGTCAGGTATCTCAATAATAGGGGTTAATCTCACAGATGACTGTGGGGGATATGCAATTCTTAATGTACTGGATTCTCCTATTTTTCTCTTTCCAAGTACCTTTTCTAATTGAGACACCCTATTTTCTAACTCAATTCTCCTTTTTACCTCTTGATTATAGGCTTCTACCACTACTTCATATTTATTATGCATATCCATCATTTCCCTCTCTTCTCTTTCCGCAGTAGCCAGGGCAAATTTAGAATAATCCACATTCATGTGGGCTGCCTGTACATTTGAAGTGTCAGCAACTCTTCTCACAATGATACTCCCTGTCAATCCTGAGTCATCAGGCTGTGATGAAGTAACTCTGGATCCTCTTCTCAGGGACCACATAACAAGGGCAGCTTGATCATTGCTGAATGCTGTACCCAAGAATTCCTCTTTATTTGGATCCTGAAGCCCTAAATTATTTGAAACAGAATTAAAAACTAATGCGTCAGCAATGTCCCAATTGGGCAATAATAAAACATTAGCATTTTTTACCATCTATCTTCCCTCATCAGGGGTTATATTTTGGAACTCTTGAACCATTTGTTCTTTTATTAGACTTTGAATGGAGGCCTCATCCATTTCCGGATGTTCTGCTCTCATATTATTGCACCTTTGCTCAAAAATGTGCATGTTTACTCTCCACGCAAACTGATGGAAAGCCCTAGATCTTACAAAATTGTTATCAGACAAAAAATGCTAACTGGCTTGTTCCAAAACAGGGTCCAATTCCCTTCCTCTGAAATCTGCTGTAGTTAATTCAAAACTTGGTACAGGGGTTTCCTGAGGGTTCCCTTCATCAATCTCTGCTTGTGTAACAAAAATTTCTCCTTGTGACCCCAATTGTTCGAATTGCTCACTGGTGAGTTGTTCTTCCTCAACTCTTATTGGGGTTTGAGAAGGTGAACCACTTTCATCAGGGGATTCTTCCTCCCTTATTATTCTTCTTCTTTTGGGGAAAGGTTCAGGGGGTCTTTCTTCTAGGACAGTGCTGGAAGATCCAACAATCTATTTTTCTTTATGCACAACGGGCACCTGCTGTCGGACAATAGTATACCCTGTTTTCTTCCGTACCACCAGTGGACCTACTCCAATGTTGGGAGTGAAACCCAACTTTCTCATAATTTCTCTGGCTTTATCTGGAAAAGAATTAATAAAATGCTGTTTCTTCTCATTCATTACCTCCATTATCTCAGAGAAATTGCTCATGAGTTTATGTACTTTGTCTGCATTGTTCGCAGCATTACTAAGAGGACTGAAATTTTTATCAAAACAATTAATGAATTCCAAAATTTTTGAATAGACTCTCCATTTTTCTTTCTTTATTTCTTGCTCATGGAGAGAGTATTCATTTCTTATTATATCTTCTAGAAAATAGAATTCATGCTGGACTGGACGCAGCTTGATTCTCAATCTAAGGGCAGAGTTAAAGAAACCTTCTGCATCACAAAAACGAGAGTGAGACACTGCCATTTTGTATTGATCCAAAAATTTATGGAGAAAGACCCATCCTTCTTTAGTTATCACAAATTGGTGGGCTATAGTACAAGTAGGAAAAATTGATCCTGTCCCCCTTTTGTGCAAAAAGGCCTCCTCCACTCCTCCCAACTGCCACAAAAATTCAGCTATCCCTACCTTCAAGGGTACTTGATAGGGTAACACATGGGGTGTTCCTTTGAAACCATAGATCCTGATGACCGTTGAAACTAAATATGGGATAATATCTCCCCAATTATGTGAAACCTTCAGATTGTGGGTTTTGTCCATAGGCCTGATAAGGTGCATCAATGCCGTAGGGATTCTGGGATTGTCACTCAATAAGAGGCACCTTAGTTTGGAGGCAAAGTGCCTATCAAATCTAACGAAGCTAGCATTTTCTGCTTCCCAGGTCATGTCTACACTCCATAATTGGACTGGATCAATACAAAATGGCAGTGTCTCACTCTCGTTTTTGTGATGCAGAAGGTTTCTTTAACTCTGCCCTTAGATTGAGAATCAAGCTGCGTCCAGTCCAGCATGAATTCTATTTTCCAGAAGATATAATAAGAAATGAATACTCTCTCCATGAGCAAGAAATAAAGAAAGAAAAATGGAGAGTCTATTCAAAAATTTTGGAATTCATTAATTGTTTTGATAAAAATTTCAGTCCTCTTAGTAATGCTGCGAACAATGCAGACAAAGTACATAAACTCATGAGCAATTTCTCTGAGATAATGGAGGTAATGAATGAGAAGAAACAGCATTTTATTAATTCTTTTCCAGATAAAGCCAGAGAAATTATGAGAAATTTGGGTTTCACTCCCAACATTGGAGTAGGTCCACTGGTGGTACGAAAGAAAACAGGGTATACTATTGTCCGACAGCAGGTGCCCGTTGTGCATAAAGAAAAACAGATTGTTGGATCTTCCAGCACTGTCCTAGAAGAAAGACCCCCTGAACCTTTCCCCAAAAGAAGAAGAATAATAAGGGAGGAAGAATCCCCTGATGAAAGTGGCTCACCTTCTCAAACCCCAATAAGAGTTGAGGAAGAACAACTCACCAGTGAGCAATTCGAACAATTGGGGTCACAAGGAGAAATTTTTGTTACACAAGCAGAGATTGATGAAGGGAACCCTCAGGAAACCCCTGTACCAAGTTTTGAATTAACTACAGCAGATTTCAGAGGAAGGGAATTGGACCCTGTTTTGGAACAAGCCAGTCAGCATTTTTTGTCTGATAACAATTTTGTAAGATCTAGGGCTTTCCATCAGTTTGCGTGGAGAGTAAACATGCACATTTTTGAGCAAAGGTGCAATAATATGAGAGCAGAACATCCGAAAATGGATGAGGCCTCCATTCAAAGTCTAATAAAAGAACAAATGGTTCAAGAGTTCCAAAATATAACCCCTGATGAGGGAAGACAGATGGTAAAAAATGCTAATGTTTTATTATTGCCCAATTGGGACATTGCTGACGCATTAGTTTTTAATTCTGTTTCAAATAATTTAGGGCTTCAGGATCCAAATAAAGAGGAATTCTTGGGTACAGCATTCAGCAATGATCAAGCTGCCCTTGTTATGTGGTCCCTGAGAAGAGGATCCAGAGTTACTTCATCACAGCCTGATGACTCAGGATTGACAGGGAGTATCATTGTGAGAAGAGTTGCTGACACTTCAAATGTACAGGCAGCCCACATGAATGTGGATTATTCTAAATTTTCCCTGGCTACTGCGGAAAGAGAAGAGAGGGAAATGATGGATATGCATAATAAATATGAAGTAGTGGTAGAAGCCTATAATCAAGAGGTAAAAAGGAGAATTGAGTTAGAAAATAGGGTGTCTCAATTAGAAAAGGTACTTGGAAAGAGAAAAATAGGAGAATCCAGTACATTAAGAATTGCATATCCCCCACAGTCATCTGTGGGATTAACCCCTATTATTGAGATACCTGACACCCCTGAAAGACCTCAATTCTATACTGCAGAGGAGTTTGAAGCAGAAAAAACCAAATTACATGAGTGGCAGATAGAATTTAGAAACCAGCAGGAGGAGAAATGGAGGCAGGGTGTAACATACTTGAGGGATAAAATACAATGGTCAAATTTTTATGACCAGTTGACAAGGGTTGTAACCCTCATAAATGAGTTAAATAAAGAAAAGAATGGACTAGATTCTCTTACACAGAAGTGGAGACAGAGGAATAATGATGTTACAATTATTTGTATATCTACAGTTCAAATGCCTTACCATCAGGTTGAGAGGATTTTTGATTTATTAAATCAATTAGATAATTTTGAAAATAAAAGAGATTCTTTACAGAGGAAATTGACACTCTGTTTTTCAAAATATCTTGCTAAGAAATTCACCCTATTTCCTTGTGCCTTAGAATCTGTTGATACAGTAAAGGAAAAGGACAAATGGAAAAAGGAAATGGATGAATTATTTGATAACAGAATAACAAACATCATCAGTGAAACTGGCTATTGGTTTTGGGCAAAGACAAATGAAGAGCTGGTAAAAATACAACTGTATTATGCTGATATAAGAAAAGAATTCGATGAATTAGAAGAAAATGCCAATTCTTTAATAAAGATACAAAGAGAAACCCTAAGTTTTGATTGGCCAGATGACGATACCTTCAACAGATGGAAAGATCAGTTTAGTGAACAGATGTCAGGAGAAGATGACGAGGAAGATGTAAGAGTAATTGTTACTCTTGTAATCAGCAATGATGACATAGAAAATCCCCAGGTTAAAGTGATTTTACATGTAACAGAAGATAATACATCACTTGCAGACCTTATGGGTATGTACTCTGAAGATGAAGAATGATTGCGAAAGCAGATCATAACAACCAAGAAGCATAACAGAAAGGGACCCGCCAAGAAATGCTGTTGTAATCAACCTTCTGTTATTCTTGTTTTTTGTTTTTTTTTAAAAGAAGGGCACCTGTCACCTTCTGTAGCCTGAAGCTTGTTGCATCTCACATTATTTAAGTGAGATCCCAAGGCTAAAGAAGGGTCCGAATTTGGTTTTCACTAAGTGTTGGGCTTAGTTCTTTTTTGGTCCAAAACATTTTGGAAAGATATTTATAGTATGCTTTTTGTCAAAATCTCAGGGAGAATGGATGAATAAAAAAAAAGGACTGTGCCTCTTCTCTGAAGGTTTTTCTGGGTTTTTTGTAAAGGATATATCATTTTCAAAGGAAATGAATACAAGTTATGAACTGTCCCCATATCTGTTCTTCTCTGAATTTTGTCTCCTTTTTAATACTAAGTTACCTTGATGTTGTGTGAGTAAAAGCTTATACAATTGATTGCAATTTAGTAAGACTGTACATCCATTTGTTATTGCTGTTAATTCAATGGATTAAGTAAAGGCTTTGATAAATGTGATGAGGTTGCTTGGGTGTTAATAAGGATTCTTGAATGATAAATTCTGGTAAGAATTGCTGATGAAAATTCGTTGCAAGGCAACAAATTAGATCTAAGAATTTACTTGACTCTGAATTCCCAACGGATTAGGCACTGATCGAGCATATTTCAGCCAAAAGAGAAGTATATTATAACTAGCTTTTTCCAAAATACATCATAAAATCAATTTTCATTTATCTTTCCTGTAAGATTTTCAAAGTTGGCCAGCACTTGCCTGCCTAGATTGTTTTAGCTTCATTTAGCCATTGTTGTTGGAAAACATCTGCAGAGCTATAGAAGATTTCTTGGCCATATCTGTTCAAGGGATGTGTTTATCAGTTATTTACTTATATGTTTAAGGATTTAGAGATGAGAATCAAAATGAAACTAAGGATAATTCTCATACAATTATTCCATCTTTGAACCATCCCCGGGTGCACCCGCCTTGGTTTTACAGAGCCAAAAGAGTAGAAAACCGTCTAAGGTTTTATTGAAGTTGGGTCCTAATACTTTGCATATGCAAGTGATAATGAGAATTGGCTATTCTTTAGGTTGTGTATGTACTGATATCTAGGTACTAAGCCTTTTGTCGCCTAGTAGTTTTAGTACTGTTAACATTACCATTTAAACCCCAACACTACATACTGCAATTTTTCAATCATTGATCTATATGTGGTCTAATATACCTCCTTAGAATCATCATTTTTGGAAATCTTATGTCTAGCAGACATAGGGATCCCAACTAGTCTTGAGTCTTCCATTCCAAATTTCTTTAGTATCTCCTTGATATATTTAGATTGAGTAATGTAAATACCATCTTTCTTTTGTTGAATATGAAATCCAACAAAGAATTTTATCTCTCCAAACATTGACATCTCAAATTCTTTACTCCTTTCTTCTAAAAAGTCTTGCACAAGTAATCATTTTCTATGAATAAACTGTCATCAAAAAATATTTTTGCCAACAAAATCTTCTTATCTAGTCCTTCTTTCATGTAAAGATTATTATTATCATTTTTTCTTTGAAAACCAATCTACATCAAGTAGTTATGAAGTCTTTCATACCAAGCTCTGAGAGCTTGCTAGAGACCATATAATGCTTTGTGTAATTTTCAGACCATGTCATTTTTTCTAGGATCTACAAAACCTTCTAGTTGTTCAATGTAGGCTTCCTCATCAAGAATTCTATTCAAGAATGTTGATTTTACATCTATTTGATAAATTTTAAATCCTTTATGAGCTACATATGCTAGTAAAGGTCTAACACCTTCTAATCTTGCAACAAGAGCAAAAGTTTCACCATAATCAATACCATCTTCTTGATAATAGACTTTACATACCAACCTTGCTTTGTTATTGGAAACTTTTATGTCTTTATTTAGCTTGTTTCTGAATACCCACTTTGTACCAATTACATTTTTATCCTTAGGTCTAGGAAAAAGAGTCCAAGTTTTGTTCTTCTCTATTTCTTCATTCATTGCTTCAATCCAACTTTCATTTTTCAAAGCACCTTTAACATTTTTGGGTTCAAATTCAATAAGCAAACATGTACCTTTCAATTTTCTTCTTGTAATTGTTCCATCTAACTTGTCTCCAATCATCTAATTAGGTTCATGATGCCTTTTGACATATCTTGCTAACACAAGTTCTTTGGATTTGGAATGAGTATCACTGATTTTATTATAAATTTCAGTATCAAGCTCGGGTCCCATTGTCTATGACTTAGTTCCATCAAACTTGGATTGCTCTAGCTTGGTAGCTTCTAACTTGGGTCCTTTAAACTATGACTTAGTTTGCACTGTATGCAACTTGGTAGCTTTTGGAGATTTTGGGGACTCAAGAGGTGAAGCCTCCTTTCTTTTAGTTTTAGATAGATTTGGTAGGGTATCAGGTTCATAGTAGAAAAATCTTTTGTAATCCTTAGGCTATTTTCTACTTTCTTCTTTACTCTTTTCTACAAACTCATCAATTTGCATATGTGTCATTTCTATGATTTTATGAGTAGACAAATTCAAACATTTGTATGCTTTACTTCTATATGAGTATCCTAGGAATATGCCTTCATTAGCTTTGACATCAAATTTTCATTTTCTAGATTCTTTCAAGATGTAACATTTGCTACCAAATACTTTAAAGTAACTTTCATTAGGTGTGTAACCATACCATAGTTCACAAGGGGTTTGATTTGAGTCTTTCTTTAGTTGTACTCTATTTAAGATATGAACTGCAATGTTGATAGTTTCCTTCTAGTATTTTATTGTAACATTATTTTCTATCATCAATGTTCTTGCACAATCCATGATGTATCTATTCCTTCTTTCAACTATATCATTCTTCTCTGGTGTACCTAGGGTTGATACTTTTCTTTTAATTATATTTCAATGCAGAATTCATTGAATTCATTGTAGTTGAATTCACCACCTCTATCTAATCTCAAACATTTTAACTTCTTTATAGTTTATTTTTCTTCTCTTGCCAAATGTCACTTGAATTTTTTAAAAGCTTTTGTTTTTCTTTTAGATACATTAGAGTCATCATTCTAGAATAATCATCAACAAAAAGACTAAAAAACTTATCTCCACTATAACTCTCTATTCCTATAGGTCCACATAAGTTTGTATGCACAAGCTCTAATACTTCTTCAGAATGATAATTCTTGCTTTTGAAACTCTTTCACATCTTACCAATTTGGCAATTCTTGCATAGACCCATATCAAGTTTCCTCAAACTAGGACTAGCTCTTACTCTTTTATGTTTTCTTATCTTAACCAAATTATCAAAGTTTACATGACATAATCTTTTGTGCCATAACCAGCTTTCTTCTACTTGAGCAATAAAATATGAACTTTCACTAAAATCAATATAAAATAGATTACCTTTTGTTTACTTGTCAGATCCAACCAAATTTCCTTTTCCATCTTGTAGTTTGGCCTTTCCATCCATAAATTCTACCTTGAATCCAATGTTATTCAACTATGCCACACTTGGTAGATTATAATTTAGTTCTTCAACCCAATAAGAATTATCACATATAAGTTCATTGGTCAAAGAGATGTATCCTCTTCCTTTTATGTAACAAGGTTCATTGTTTCCAAATCTTACAATACAACCATCATAATATTCCATGTGCTCAAATTTTGTTTTGTCTCTAGTCATATGATGTGAGCAACCGCTATCAATAATCCATCCATATATCATTTTTGCTAACATGAGAGATAAGTGTCATCTCATCTCTTTCATCATCAGATTCATCTTTTACAACAATATATACCATTTCATCTTCACTATTGTTAGAATCTTTAGCCATAGAACAAGATTTTTTACCTTTTTCCTTGTGGTCCTTGTAGTTTTTGAATTACTTATTTCCTTTGTACATGTTTCTTTTCTTCTCATCCTTTTTTTCTTTGTTTGGGCACCTAGCAGCAATGTGACCAATTTATTAACAAGAAAAGCAAATTAGAGGAATCTTGTCTTTGTACTTTCCTCTACCTTTGGAGTATTTCTTTGCAAGAAGGGCTTCAAAAACTTCAAGATCATTGTTAGAACTATCTTCTATTTCTTATTCACTTCCTAATTGATTGGCCTTTGATTTCTTGCTTTTTTTCTTGAGTGAGAGTTTGGCTTCAAATGCAGACTCAATAGATTTGGAACTAGGAACATAGTTATCATAGTTGTCTGATTCAAAAGTTGTCAATCTTCCAACTAGAGCATCCAAAGTTATATTTCTATTTTGATCAAATCTCATTTCTTGAATACTAGATAATCTAATTGTATAAATAGGAAGAAAACTTTTGAGTACTTTGCTTACAACTATTTTTTCATCAATGTCTCCTCCAGATGCTTTGATTGTGCTCACACTTGCTTTGATTATTTCCACATAGTTTGCAATGTTTCCATCTTCTCTCATTTTCATCTGATCAAATTGACCTTTGAGACTTTCTACTTTGGCTTTTCTTACATTTTCATCTCCTCTATAAATGTATTTTAGTTTGGTCCATGTTGCATTAGCTATTTTGCATTCTTTTACTTCATCAAATTCAGCATAACTAAGAGTAGATGCAATATCAGTTTTCATGATGTTATGATTTTTTTTCAGCAGTATCTTCAACTAATAATGTTCCAATGGGAGTCTTGTATTCAAAATCAAGATACTTACAACTTGAATCATTGATGGTTTCCAGATGTAACCTCATAAGTCCTTTTCATGTTGCAAAATTGTCTCTATTCAACTTGGGAATCTTTAGCTTAGGTCCTTGAAACCTTCTCTAAAAGCACCAAAAGATCTTATACCAATTGTTGGAAATATAAGAGGAGCAACTGAGAAGGGAGGGGTGAATCAGTTACTACAAAAATAAATCCTAGATCCATTAAATTTCAGTACAAAATAATCTCTAAAAATTGAACTCCGCTAAACCTCAGTAAATACACTAAAAATGTTGTAACTTGGTAAATATTGATATTGCTCGGTAAAAAATTAACATGAAAATCTTAAGATGTTATCTGTGATTACTTATTACTTTATCTTAGTTACAAACACATAAAATAAAATAGCTTCAGCACATTTGACACCAATATTTAATGTGGAAACCCAATTGGGGAAAAACCACCAATTGCAACTAGTTACTAATTTTCACTCTTCTAAAGTGAGCCCTATTAGGAGCCAAACCTGTTAAACATTACAAAACATACTATTAGGTATGACCCTATTAGAGGATTTAATTACCCTATTAGGAGTGGCCTCGTTAGAGGTCTTTATACAATTCAATAGAATAAACCAACTCTATTAAGATATTTAGATCACTACTACAATGGTTAGAGAGTAGCAATGAGATGGCATGATTTTGGATGCAACTAAATTTTTTATTACAAATCTCATTTCTAGTCTGTATACTTGATCCGTCCTAGTTGAATATATCTCTTCAGCTTCTCAAAGATATTATGCTTATCCTTCTAATTTGCTTCCTCTCTACATCATTAGATCTTAAAAATCTTCCATGCATTCACATATATTTTACACTTTCACACTTTCTAATTCTCAACTTATCCTTTTATTTATATCTTTCACATTATCAAGTCAACTCAAATACAACTTAGAATAATTAATATTCATTTTCTCAGTTAGCTAGAACTAATAGATAAATTAATTGAATTTAATATGCCAAAACAATAAAATCCTTCGTTAGCCAACCCTTCTTGGTAGACACTAACTTAGAAAATAAATTCTATTGTTAACCAAGTGAACTTGGTTAACACTACATACTCACAAAGTTCCTTTGGTAACCGAGTGATCTTAGTTAGCACTGGTTCCATCCAACATTTCATTTATTAACTAAGTGAGCTTGGTTAAAACTCATCTTCCATAGACTTTCCTTTGGCACCCAAGTGAACTCGGTAGACACTGCCTTCTAAACTAGGAAAACTCTGGATCACTCAATAGCCACAGAAAACTATCTTCAATGCCTGAGTCAACTCGGCACTAGTAATGATATGACATTTTTTGTAACATCAAAGATAATACATAATTGATCAATTGTTTCAACATTATTATGTACTTTGATCAAAATTAAAGTAATGAGGAGTTTTCAGTGGGAGACTCAGGTACCATTGCAATAGAAGAATTTTCCAAAGCAAACTATTGTAATGAGTCTTATCAAGTCTATGGTTGATTGTAGATTTTGAGTTGATGATCATTGACTAGAAGTTTGAATCAAACAAGATTGGTTGTTTCCAACTGTACTACTCCATTATCATATTCTACTTCTATTTCATATGGGCCTACCATCTAGTTTAAAACTTTCCCAAATTGTGTTGATACCTTGAATCGTATAGGAGTGGCCAGTCACCCACACTGAATTTCTTATCCTTGATAAATCTATCATGTACTACTCTAGAAGTTTGAATCAAACAAGATTGGTTGTTTCCAACTATACTACTCCATTATCATACTCTACTTCTATTTCATATGGTCCTACCATCTCGTTTAAAACTTTCCCAAATTGTGTTGATACCTTGAATCATATAGGAGTGGCTAGTCACCCACACTGAATTGCTTATCCTTGATAAATTTATCATTTCTTGCACTATATTTAAATTAATTCAGTATGATGCAACGTAGATTTTTGAAACTTATCAAATCTATTCAGCTACAAGATGTATTTTTGTTCTTAATTATGGAGATCTATCTTTAGGTCCAATGCAATGCATATGGTTTTGTGCTCAAACTCAAATGGCATCATAGCCATTTTTTCCATAGACTAATTCAAAATGAGTAAATCATGTTGTTGTCTTCCTTGTTGTTCTATATGCCCATAATGCCTCTGGAAGCTTGGTTTCCTAGTCCTTCTTATGTATTTGAACTATTTTGTCAAGATGGCTTCTAGTTCTCTATTTTTAATCTTAGCTTGTCCATTTACTTAGGGATGGTAGGGAGACGATTTACCATTCTAAATTATATATTGATTCATGAGTCTAGTAATGATATTTGATGTGAATTGGGTACCTTGATCAGTCACTAATTCTCTAGGGACTCCAAATCATGTAAAGATGACTTCATATAAGAATTATGCAACATTATCATCCCTAGCATGTTTCATTGGTTTCGCCTCAGCCCATTTAGTGCATAATCAATACATACCAAAATTTAAGATTTACCTTTTGATGGAGGATCAATTGGTCCAATAAAATCTATTCCCCATTTGTAAAATGGTGTAAAAACTACTTGTGGCTACAAGGGCATTTATTCTAAGTTTTTTGGCCTTCCCATATGTTGACATCTATCACATTTCTTTGTATACTTTGTTTCATCCTTGTGAAATTTTGGCCAATAGTATCCAAATGTCAATATCTTGAATGATGTCCTTTTAGTGGAAAAATGTCTCCCACATGATTCATCATGGTAGTCTCATAGGATATTATAACTTTCATCTTCTCTAAGACATCTATGCATAACCTGATCAAGTCCAATATAAAACATACAACTAGCTATCTAAGAAAAATTGGAACTCTTTTCAGCTAGAAGTCTTCTATCCTTAGGAGAGAAATGAGCCAAAGTTCTCCTTGTAGTGAGATAATTGGAAATATCAACATACGATGGATTATGTGATATTAAATAAAATAAAATCTCATCTAGGAAGCTATCATCAATTATTGTAGGATCGTCAAGGACCTATAATCATAAAAGGAAATATGCCACAACATTAGCCTTTCTTGGTTTGTCTAACACTTTTCTATCAATTTCCTACATAAGAAAAAACCTGTGAGCTAGTACAAGTGCTTTAGGCAAGACATCTTTAAGGTTTTGAAATGATTTGTCACATTCTAAACCCCAAGAAAATTTAGAGTCTTTCTTTAACAAATCATACATTAGATTTTCTATCTGGTTGAAACCTTTTATGACTCTCCTATAGTAACTAGCATGGCCTAGAAAACTCCTAATATCCTTTTGTTTTTTAGGTGTAGGTAGAGTTCTAATCAACTCTATCTTCTAAGAATCAACTTGGATTCCATCTAAAGAAATGTAGTGACCTAACACAGCTCCTTCCTCCCTCATCATATAACATTTCTCACTATTTAATGAAAGGTTGTGTTCTTGAATTTTTTTTCAAGACTTTATCCAAATTGGATTCAGCTTCATCATAATTAGACTCATAAATAGTGAAATTGTCCATATAGATTTCTCTACAATCACTCGACATGTCAAAGAAAATACCTAGTATTGCTCATTGAAAGGTAGCAAGAGCAATACAAATCCAAAGGGTAATGCTAAATAAGAAAATGTGCTCCATGGATAGGTGAACGTTGTCTTATCCTAATATTTTCATGCTATTTGTAACTAATTATACCCACTAAATCCATCTAAGAAAAAAATACTTTTTCCCAACCAAATTGTCAAGAACTTGATCAATGAAAGGTAAGGGAAAATTATCCTTTTTAGTTGTTGTATTAAGTTCTTTGTAATCCACACATTCTCACCATTTCGCCCGCCGCGCCCCCCCCCCCCCCCCCCCAACACCCCTTTTTAGGTATAATTACCAAAGGTGAGACCTACTAACAATAAGAAATAGGATAGATGAATTCAACATTCAAAAAATTTTGTAGTTCAATTTTTATAATATCACATAAGGCAATATTAACTCTTTGTTGGCGTTGTCTAATAGGCTTACATTCAGGCGTAATGTAAATCTTTTGAGTACAGAGTTTTGGATCTAGTCCTTTCATGTCTATTTAGTCTGAGAAAGATTCTTTCTAGTTTTCTTATAGTAGCTGAAATTTACTTTCCAAATGGGCATAAGTAAGGTTCTTACTAATATTGAGCTCCTTTCCTGGGATAACTTCAACTCTAGTGGCTTTATCAACCATATCTAACTCATTTAAATGAAAATACTTAATTTCATGAGGTAACAAGGTATGAAGGTAACAAGTGGCTACAAGAAAATTAGGTGTATCTTTAGGAGGAAGAATTAGCTATAATGAATAATTCTAGTCAATACATAGAGTGGAATCATCACCATATTCTTTGAATAAGATAGTTGTGAGGATATCATCATCATTATGATGAATCATAAAGAGGCTGCTTTCAATCATCATGAGTTGACTTAATGAGTTTACCTCATGTTCATCATCTCCTAAATTAGGCTACACATCTTGATCATCGTGCAAGAGTGGTTTAGCAAGAGAATATAAGTCCAACTTCTTAATAGTGGATCCATTAGATATGGTCATTTTTCCTAATCGGTAAGCAATGAAATAATTTGTTGTGGCTAACCAAGGTCATTCTAAGATAATAGGATAACCTCCTAAATCTTCTTTAGGTGATAAAATGACAAAATCTAGTAGATACTCCCAAGAATCCAAAGTAACTATGACATCCTCTATCATGTCATTAGGTTTAACTATAGAAGTATCAATAAGATAAAATATGGTATGGGTTTCTCTAATACTAATGTTATTAAGGTGGAGAAGTACCTCCCTAATCATGACATTAATAGATGCACCTAAGTCTATCAAAGCATTATGTACCTATACTCCATTGATATGTACTATGACATCTAGACTTCCTGGATAAGAATATTTTTGGGCTATTGATTTATTCAGCATAAAGTCAAATAATTAACCCATGACATGGATAGTTTGGGGGTCCTTATGCTTTCTACCAAGATGTTTATTATAGGATTCTATAATAGCTTTAGTATATGCTAGAATTTCCTTGAGGGCTTCTAGCAATGGTATTTTGACTATTATTTGTTGCAATTGAGGAATTCTTCGATAGCAAGATTTTCAAGAGGAATTGATGATTGAGAAAGTCTTTGTGAAAATGGTGGTGACTTACCTACAGGATGTTGTGATGGAATGGGAAGGGATTCTTCATTTGAGACATCCTTAGAAGTAATCTTTGTTATTACTAGACCTTTAGGATTTGGAAAAGTGGTTCCAGACCTAAGGTGCATATCATTGGAAGAATATACTTTCTTTTGAGTGGGCACATTATTCAAATTTGGTATTGCTTGAGTAGGTGATTGAGTTTGTTTGGGTAGATGGGTATTGGCTACAGAAGGACGTGGCATTAAATCTTGTTGTTGAGATTATTGCAAGGAATTGTTCTATTAATTAGGTCATCACTAACATGACTATTACCAATTATTTTGTGGGGCTTTCTATTGATTGGATTATTGTTGCCAATTTTGATTAGGTTGTTGCCAAGTTTGTTTTTGTGGAGGGGCTTTCTAGTTTGGTTTTTTTCATTGGTCAGGTAGAGGTTGTTGCCAAGATTATTTATTTCACATACGTTGATACTGAGGAGGCCAAGAAGGATTCCAATGTTTTGGGTTTGAAAAATTAGGATTTTTCTGTTGAGTATTAAAATTCTCAAAATTTTGGAGAGGGTCTTGAGGCATACCTTGTCTCTGAGCCCATGGTTTCCCTTGAGCAACATGTAATATATCTCCATTGTCATCAATTGATTTGAACTCCACTGGCATTGGTTTTGGTTGAGTCTCTTAATTTGCAACCATCTTACACTTTTAATTCATCATTTTTTCTCAATGGTGAGGTTATAACCTAGTGAGCATAGCATCAGCTTCTACATGTTTCCTTCTGGTTTGCATTGTATCCAACTAGGTTGCAACATTATTAATAATGTCTTGCTTGAAATTAGATAACAATTTTGAAAGATCTATTTTTGATACACCAACTCCACCGATCTTCAAGGAATTAGAATAAAATTATTGGAGAGTAATAGTAAGGCTTAATCTGATAACAAATTACAACTCCATTTGTAGATTATAGATCTCTATTTCAGTCCTCCATTCTACTTGGCCTTCACTCATTTCAGCTCTAATAACTTTTTCACCCTTTAAGGATTCATACCCTTAAACCTTCTTACTTAACATGCCATTATAGGCTCTTCTCTATTAGTTCACTTGATGAATAAAAACCCTTGACTCCTTGACTTCCTTAGGTTCTCGCACATGACAACATTTTTCTTCTAACCAATCATTCCTATAAATAGGAAATTGAGATCTTTTTTTCGCTCATTCTCCATCATCCAATTTAGGGTTAGGATAGATTAGGTAGGATACAATGAATCTACCCCTCATTCCATATCTATTCTAGAAACTTCTCCTTGAATCCTCTTTGAATTCACATAAAAATGGTTTACCATGAATTGTGTGCCTCTAGCTAATTAATCTTATCTTCCACCTAGTTCACATAATCCAAGAAAACAAACTTATCGACTCAGATCCATCAAATTCACAATCTTTTAAATAATGTAGCCACTTGGCATTATCTTACTTTTGATGCTTGGCACATACTATGTTGTTTGAAATCCTCTCTAAAATCACTCAGCAAGAACTAAAGTTTACTAGTGCTCAGCATCAACTAAACTTTACTCAACATCCACTATTCTGCTTGATGTACACTAGAATAGACTTTTACTCAACTCCAACTAATTCTTTGCTCGGCTCGCACTAACTTTGCTCGACACCTACTATCCACTCGATCAAGCTTGGAAGACAAACTTTGTGTAACTTGTTCTTCTAAACTTTCTTAGTGTAACCAACCTTTTTAACCTTAAGTAGATTATCAATACATCATGTTATCACTATCCTAACTAATTCTTGTACTTATTTACATAAGCATAACTCAAACTTTCCTCTAGCTGCATTGTTAGATCTTTTGATCCAATCCTCTTCATCAATCAAATAAGTGATAGTACTTAAATCATATAAGCAATTGTCTTACCATCAAATAGCAAGTTTGACATCAGTGACAAAACAATGATGAAACATATTGATCATACTTGTACGTTCTCAACGATCTCCCTCTTTGTACTATTTTCAATCTATTCTCAACAATCATTTTGATGAATAGATCTCCCAAGATAGTCTCTTTTCCTATACATGTAGATAAAGTAATACAAAGTTGAACTTTAAATGAAACTTTGAACAACTTATTATGCATACAAACTCTTAAAAATGACCCTTAAAATATGTTTAAATTGACACCATCCTTGGTAATGACACCAAAAAAGCTTCGTAAAATTATTGAAGTGGAAACTAAGGTTTGTGCATATGGATTTTAAATCCAATTTAGTATCAAAAACTATTCATTAGACCTATTTACTTAATTTACCAAGGATGTAAACTTGAAATGATGTTTGTTAAGTTTATTCTTTAAACCTCTTTAACTATCATTTATATCCTATAAAACTAAGAATAGAAACACTTAATCTATATGCAAGTGTAAGAAACTTTTAACTAAATGGAAGAAATGGAAATACAAATAGGATTCTACTTTGTTTGCCTTTGTTGTAGGAACAACTATTGGTTATGTTATCAATGGTTGCAAGAACAATAGAGTTCTTACTTAATCCTATCACAATGAAAGCTAATTCTATCAACAAGGTTCACTCACCAAGTGGCCCCCCTTGGATGAGTAAACAACTATACATGTAAACTTCAAATACTACAACACAATAGTAACAACATTTATTGATATCAAATCATTGAATAGTAAAACCTAGAAATGATAGTCTATATCTAAGAAATGATATTGCAATTACAAACTCTACTAAACTATATCCAAGGTCTAATTCAATGGCTTTATTTAAAGAAACTACAATAACTAACTTTCCTAAGATTTAGCTTCAACAACAAGAACTTAGAAATGAAATGAAATAAAACTTCATGGTACACATCTTGATGGAATGAATCTTTTAGCAAATATAGGACATAATGGTTTCTGAATTTGCAAAGCAATTGCAAGTTAAGTTAGCTCGATCTTCAGCAATACATAAATATTAGGTGGCTACATAACCTTGCTATTAATTCCTTCATATTAACTCCTTCTTTTGACTTATTCCTACAACAAATTACTATGCATGCAATATTTCATAGCACATATTCATATCATTAATTCATGCTAAACATTTAATAAACATATACCAATCCTTTCTCACAATACATAGCTAGGAACCTACCGATTAAAAGTAAGAAAGAAAAAAGGCATGCACATCTATAAATTACACACATATAGTCCCATTTCTCTATGTAAGTATTAACCATAGCAGTATATCTAGGAAACTATATAATGTCATGAAACTTATATAAAAGAAAGGTAGTTATAGCTTTATATAGAGCATTATAGTATAAAGTATTTCAACTCAAACATGAAATATCCCATCAAAATCATAAAAACCCAATAGACTTATGTCATTCCTTTAGCCCATCAGTTAGCATGAATGTTTTTGGCATTCCTATGGGGAAGTATCCTAGCATTTCTAGAGACATGATTTAGTGTTTATGTGTTACATTCATGACAATATTTTGTATTGATGTTAACATATTGGCTACTGTGTGAAGACTAACAAAGCAACATACATAGTTTCATTTCGAAAGGATCAATAAATGAAGTTGAGCTCACACAAACTTTGGATAATGTTTTACAAAGTATCTTGATTATAAAGTTAAGAGTGTGAACACAAAAATGAAAAGGGTGTAGATTTATTTGAAATTTATTAAAGACAATGTTCAAACAAAGTTTTTGTGTAGTGGTTATCATTGTTTGGATTGTATCTCCTAATAGAGATAGAATCTAGTCATATGCACTTGGACAAAGGTAGAAAACATGTTGAAGATGCTATGGTCAAATGTGCACATCTAGATAAGCATTCAAAAATATTTATGAATATTATGAGATGATAGTTGTGTGAAAGTGTGAAAAGATGTAATATTGTAATGTAACATATAAATGTAATATCTTAAGATGGTCCTATTTTTTAATTTTAAATTGGGAAAGCCTCAAGTACCATTCAATTATTATTTTTTGGACTTGGCATAAAGGAAGGATGACTCCCTCGGTTGTAATCATCCTGTGAGGATATTTGTGTAATGCAAATAGGAAAACTTGTATGTGAGATCTAATCAACCTGATATTGAAAATCTTTTGATCAGAGAAGTGTTTAGTGAAGTTGAGGCATGGCGAAATTACAAATAGACTATATTTGGAAAAGAAGTTATTGTGGATAGTTGTATTATTCTAAGAAATATAGTACTAAGACTAGATAGAGAGTGAGTTCAGTGGTCTTTTCCTAAAGTTGTTTGGACAATGGGCCCTTCTACCTTTCACAACTCCTAATAGGGTTGGCACAACTCCTAATAGGGTTTGAATCTCCTAACATGGATTCAAAGTATCCTTATAGGTACTGATATATACTAAATGTATTTCATTGACTCCTAAAACAGTCTGTCATCTAATAAGGAACTTATATATCAGTGCATTATTTTGTGGGTACCATCCCTACCAAGGTTTTCCCTCTCATCAAGGCTTTTTCTTGTTAAAAATTTTGATGTTATTTTGTATGGTTATCTTTCTATGGTTGGGTATGTGCAGGATCATGGTGGGCCAAACTATGTCCTTAAGTGGCAATAAAAAATTAGGACATCAATGTTAGTCAAATTGATGTGAAATCTTGAACTAGTTATGAACATTATATCAAAAATTTGTAAGAATTGAATCTGTGGTAAATTGAATGCAGTTTCTAAAATACTCGCTCTTTTATGATTAAAAAGTAATTTAATTTGTCAAATTTGGAATTTCAATGTAAAAGTATTTAAAAAATTTAGGAACACAAATAAGAAGCAGGTGTATGTCTAGCCACCTTAATCACAATCAAATAATAATATTTTTTCTTAAGATTCTAGATATAAGAAGTAGACTCATACCTGGATGTGATGCATATTATTTTATAATTTTATTCCAATGAAATACCTAATTTTGAATTTGTTTCTACAATATTTTTTGGAATAAAAAAACTCTCATATCTGACCACCTTAACTCATTCAAAACTATACAAAATTAAAATTTGTTTTTGCCTTTATATTAGGAAAGCATAGAATGTGATGCATCTTTTGGATTTCAATAAGGTTATACCATTTTAAAGTTATAACATTTTTTCAAACAGTACATAAATCAACACTTAATAAGTAACTCACTTAGAAAATATGTAACAATTACTTATTGAACTCATAATTTGATAGTAATTATATTGATGGAAATATTATAAGTTCCATAAGAAACCCTTTTGATTTCATCAAATTTAGATTAAAAGTGATTTTTTTTCATATCGCCACCTTTTGGCCCATCATGATCTTGCACATACCTAGTTGTTACATCTATTGTTTACATGTTTTGGAACTAATAAGGATATTGAGACCTCAAAAAAAAAAAGCCAAAAACATAATGCAATCCCACAAATCATTAAGTCAATCCCACCCATCTATAAAATATGTATGATCATGTTAGGAAAGAGATCAAAAAATATGTATAGAATGCTTAATCTTTGAAGCTCGCCTTTTAATAGTCCAATCTAGTTACTTGATGAAAAAGGTATCGAATTACTTGTTGCAAACAATACTAACTTAAAAATCCCACTTTAGGACACAACTCAAACTCATTATTTGTGAAAGCAATCCCACCACTTTTATAAATTTTTTACCTAGAGTTAATTTGACACTTGTTGGAGTGGTAATCAATCTGATATCTTTATTTTTTGATGCAGGATCATCCTAGGTGTAAGAGAAATCTTACATCACCCAAAAATATTCCCTTTTTTGTTTCTTGAATAAGGGTTGTCTCGATGCAGATTTGTTGTTTCTAGAGGCTTGCTACTTAGTAAGTCATATGAGTTCAAAATTTCCTAATTTCAAATGTGGATGTTCATCTTGGATATATTAACATACCAATTGAGGCTCATTTCCATATCATGAGTATTCATAGATTTATTATGGGTTTTTGGTGTACAATTTTGGTATAAAAACTTTAGGCTCGCCATTGAAGTCCTTAGAGGCATCAGATGGGCTTTGAAATGGGGTCAACTGGAGCCCACGTGAGTTGGGCCCAATAGATTAGAATTTGAGGACTTTGAAAAGTAGTTATAATAGCCAATCAGAGTGACAATTCAAAAGTTATGGCCTTCTAAAGTTGGGCTGACCCAATTTTCCAAAATAAGTGTCAAAAGAGTAATGGGTCAACTCTATATATAATTTTGGAGTTATTCAGTCTCAAGGTTTATGGTTTAATATCTAAAAACTTCCTAGGTGATGTAAAAATTCCTATTTAAGGAATGCTCATACATTCTCTAAGACAGTTTTGGGTGATAGATTGTAGTTGTGTGTTGCAAATTATTATAAGAAAGGAACCCATGTGAGTTTTCATATTGTATTTCAAAACAAATTAATTCCACATTTGTGATGATAATAAGAAGCTCGTATTTTATTCTCACCAATTGTTGTTATTTCTTTGTTTTCGTTATGTGTTTGTGGTATTAAGGGGAGCACCCTTCATCAGTTTTACCTACATGATATCTAAAATATGGAAAAATGACACTCAAATTAAATATTAGTTATTACTTAATCTATGAATTATTTCCCACTATGCATGCCATAAATGTGTTCATTAAAACGTGAATAAGGAAAATGATTAAAAACCTACGTTAAGAATCTAAACAAACAAAATAAAAGAAAAACTTAAGATATGGTAATGAAAAAGAAGTTGAATAAGAAACCATTTTTCCAAGTATGAAACATGTTTCTTTAATAGAGGTGAAGCACAAGGAAGTAATTACACCTATAATTATGCATCATTAATCCTTATGTGGTATGAATAACCAATCATAAATATGGAAAGGTTAAGCATCAAAAAGGATGGACGTGGATCATTGATTGTGATCTAGAAACTTCCCAAGATAGCTATTTAAGTAGGGTTTTATGATTAAATTGTGAAAGATTGTGTGTGAGAGAGTTGAAGGAAGTTGAAGGAGAATTAGTGATTTGTGAAGGAGTAAGGTGCCCGAGCAATGTAGTGAGATTTTATAGATCAATCATATTAAGGTGATTATTTATTGGAAAGAGAAGATATGTTATCACCATTTTAGTGCAAACCAAAGGATCAAGGTTTTGTTACATTTTAACAAGTGTATCAAGTGAATCTCTTAATAAAGTGGTCCTAACATGCATTTTATAAATCTCTTAACAGAGTACTCACTTAATTGTGAAGTTAAATACTTTTGTAAAGGTAGACTTAATAGTCTTATAATCTTTTAACAAAGTAGACCCCTCATAGGGTAGATCATCATAAGTAATCAAATCATAGCCCTAACACTCACTTTGCAGTTGTTGTAGTGAAGATTTTTTGAGTGTTATCCCCAATGCAAGTTTACCTTCACCTTGGAGGGTTTTTGCATCACCAAATCTTGTATCAAGTGTTGATTACTTGTTTATGTGTTTTATTCATGTCGATAGTTGTTAGATCTGGTATTACATGTTGTTATATGATGTTTCATGATTAAGGTTAATGTGGTGAATGGTGAATAATTTTGAGTATGGTTTATGTTTGAAGTGGTAAAATTTTTGAAGATCCGGATTCCCCCCTAGCATCCCATTTTCCCATTACATTTCCAACAGTTGGTATCAGAGCTCAAATCTCTAAGAAATAGTTCTAACCACTTGAGAGTCAAACATCCTGGAGATAGAATCCTACAAATTAGGAAAGGTGATTGAAAATCATAAGCTTTATTTGTAGATTGCATTGGAACAAGTTAAGGCTACAAAGAAGGAACTAAGAAAATCCTTGAAAAGAAGAAAGGATATGGCAATCCAGCAAATGACACACAATACTAGGAAGAAAGCATTGAGGACTTATGTGATGAAGGAAGATCTAGTGAATCTAATGCAACAATAGAAGTTATATTGGAGAAGAAAAAAAAACTAAATGAAGTGAGAGAATAGAAGAGAGAACATGAAATGCATTCAATAAGACTATGTGAAGTCATGGAACAAAAGAAAAAGGTTGAATATGATAAGGAATGTTTGATGAAGATACAAGACAAATGGCTATAAGACTTGTTGAAAGGATCTTTTAAGTACAATGGATGACACAATCAATTTGACATGGTTATTTAGTTACTAAGTTTCAATAATGAAATTAATTGGAAGAGATTGCAAACTTGAGATCAGAAAATGATCAAATGAAAAATGAATTGAGAGCTAAAAAAGAAATTATTAAAAGAATGAACAGATCTAGAGAGGAAATGAGAAAACTTGATGAATAGTTAAGAGCGCAAATAAGACCTCATGATAGTACAAGATTAGGCTATACCATGTTCATATCATCTACGAAGAAAGGAGAGTTGTCAAAGCATAGAGAAAAAAGGAATGAAAAATCAAAGAGAAAGAAGCCTACATGATATCACTATGGAAAACTCAATCACAAACAAATGTTTGCAAGAGAAAAGCTCTTAAGTCTAATCCTAAACCTAACTTTATTGTTATTACTTTAATTGCAACAAGTAGTGACAATGAAAATATGAGTGTAGATCAAATATCTTTAAGATATCAACTACATCTAGATTTGAAGGTTATTGTTATGCATATTAGAAGTATGGTCACAAGAGAGAAGACTATAGATCTAGTGCAAAACCACAAGAGAGAAGACTATAGATCTAATACAAAACATAGTTGGATGGCTTAAAGTCAATGCAATGTAACTAAGTAAGGTAATACAAAAACTTGGGACTACAACATTTGGATCACTTATCAAGGAAGTATGGACATATTGCAACAAAATATGTAGGGATACATCTTAGAGGAAGATCACAAAACTAGAAGAACTTTGGTCTAGTATATATGTGTTGTTAGAGGGTCAGTCACCTAAGCTGGGACTATAGGAATTGAATAATGAAGAGAATAATGGAAAATCAAAGGTTAAAATTGAAGAAGTGAGTAGCCAAATGAATCAAACCTAGAAGAAAAAATATAAAGGAGGCTAAAGTACAAATGATGAAGTTGTGATCACCCAATCCAATGGATCAAGTGATTCCAACACCACCAACTAAGATAAAGAATTAAGTATGGAAATGTTTTTCAATTTGTCAAACTACACATTAGTTCTTAAGATTGTAAGCATAAGAGTCAAAATTAGCATAATGATAGATTTTTAGTATGAAGAAAAATTTGTAGTATCAATCGAGTGAATGTTTGAATACTAAGTTGTAAAGTTAGTGATAACCGAGCATCAATATTGGAGATTGAAAAGTGTTAAATGGTTGAGTAGGATTGATTAACAATGATCAAGTCATGGTATTGGCCAAGTAAGATGGAGTATTACTGTCAAGCATTGTAGTAATGGCTAAGATAACCTGTATTGCACCCACTATATTTTGGAACATTAATGAGGCCCCAAAATCACATTCTTGACCTATATAGAAAATTTCAAAATTCATTTTCATCACTTTGTATTTAATTTTACAAGAGCCTGAGAAATTTATGTGCATTGTCGAACAATTTTAAGAAGATTTATTGTATGTCGTCGGCATTGGAAGCAAATTTTGAGTAGTTGTGTTGAGGTCAAGTGAAGAAGAGTTTCATTTATCAAACCCTAATCAAGGTAATGGCACCCAACTCATCTATTTTAGAGTAAAAGACGGAATCAAAGGTTATTACTATTGAACTAGTCATAAATTAAGTTGTTAAGCAACCAAAATTTAAGGCATGTCCTAAGATTGTGGTAAAGAGATATTCTTCAAGATCCTTGATCCTATTAAGATTCGTCTTGATTCATGATGTAAGGTCATGTAATATGTGTAAGATTGGAGAGGTTGGAGATTTTAGTTGAGAAGTCCATATGAGAAGTTGTGGATAGAGGGGAAACTAAAGAAAAAACAAAAGCATATTGTTGAGAAATGCCTCACTCATGCCCTAAAATTCCCCAAGGTTTTCAAGATTGAATGGACAAATATTATTTTAAGACAATTTCATGATGTGAAGTTATGCCTGAAAGGAGGACCAGTTTAGATCACTAAGAAAATCATTCACCATGTTGTTGGCTACCCTATCACTGACAAAGTAAAACTATTCATTGCCAAAGAAAGGATGTTATTAAGGAAAACACATTATCATTATGGAACAAGTGTGAATGAAAATCCCACCATTATAGATGCAGAGATTGAATTTGCAATTAGGGTGATTGCGCACAAGTTTTATTGATCTAGTCAACTGGACAACATTCCAAGTGTGGTGGTGGATGTTGCATGGAAGATAACAAAGAAGGATCACAACTACAACCTTGCCAACTTACAAATGAAGCAGTTGGCTGAGAATCTTGAGAGCATCAAAAAAGTGAAGAATAATATGTGTAGGTATTGATCTCTACTTGTTTGTATATTCTTTTATGTTCAAAAATTTTTCCTTACTATTGGAGATGTCACATGGAGAAAAAAGAAACTAGTTATGCAATAGATAAATGAGTTCACTAATCAATTAGGTGATAGCTTTGAAAGAGTTTTTAATTAGATAAACAATTTTTACAGGTAATTTGAAACCCGATAGTTAAAACTTAAAAGGCTAATAATAAGCGTGAAAGCCCAGCCAAAAAAGCATAAGTTCATAGCTGAAAATAAGCATAAAGCCCAGCCAAAAAGAAGAGTTCTGAGAAAAGACCAAGAAAAAGGACAGGAAAAACCTCGGCCTAAAGCCAGAACAAAAAGCCAAAAGACATCAAGAAACAAAAGAACAGGCAAGAGTTATTCCTCATTCTTTCACTCTAGCTCTTGCATAACCTGAGCAGCCTGGAAGGCCAGAGTATTCTCCTCTGCTTCTTGCTATTGCGTCCTTTGGTTCCCCTGGTCTTGATCAGGAATGGAGTTGTCCTTTGTAGAGTCATCCTCCATTCTGGCTTCATCCCTATCTTTTCCTTCCTCATCTTCCTACATTTCTCTATCTTTGATCCAGCCCATAAGAGAGATGATGTTGTTGTTAATGGAGCTTAACAAAGAGAACATCTAATTTGCAAGATTGTGATTGTAGTTCTCTAGGTTATGTATCCTTTTTTTTACCAGACTAAGCCTGTCAGCCAATTTCATCCTCCTGTTAGCATCCATCCCTTTTCTTATTGCCTCAATATGTTTCACCTAATCTTTGACCTCCTCCAGCTCGTGGAAAAGCCATTTGATTGATCTAAAATTGTCAATCATACTATTATGAGCATTATTCAAGAGGTTCACCCCTGTCTCCCTGGCTCTTTCTGATATAGCCTCCCTGAAGATGCCCATCTTCGAAGTCTTGACATTGAAGTTTATCCATGCTTTCCTCCTATCATTGGTCTGCACTTCCCTTTTCACATACCCAGCTTTCTCATCTTTCTACTCCTCAAGTTGGAGATGGATAGGAGAAAGGGGCAACACTAACACCTCCTCAAATTGAGAGGACACTTCCTCCAAAGTCTCCCTCCTATGTTTCTTCCTTTCACTTTCCTCCTTAATTTCCTCCTACATCTCCTTAACCACCTCCTTAGACTCTGGCTCCTCCTCATCATTGCTTTCTCCCTCCTCAGCCTTCTCAAGAGGTTTCTGGCTAAGATCCCTAGGGCTTTTTCTACTAGGGGTTATGGGGGAGGGCAATTTTTTAGCTTGGTAAGTCATAGCTTTCCTCGAAGAAGAGATCCCTCCTTTCTCATAGCTGAGGCTTTATATTTCATCTAAGTTAGAGGAGTAACTAGAACTAATAGACTCCACATTCTCTACCTAAGGGGGGGTGGTGCTTATAGTTTGAGCATTGAAGTGCTCATGGATAAGTAGCAGAAGCCCCTCATGTAGAGCTGGGTTTGCGATGGGCTTCTTTTTGAAGCTGTCCATCGCCTTGCTCATTGAGGTTAACAGATAATATGGAAAGGAAATTTTGGCATTATGCCAAAAATGATTCAAAATAACAAAGTGGTGGGTTCGAGCTCTATCAAACCTAGGGTCCAAAGTAATGTACTCGATAACAACTTTCAAAACATACCTCCACCGCTTCTTCATGGAGTTGGGGACATAGTAGGTGTCAATCTTTTTCAGTGCCTTCAATTCCTTCTCACTCTCCACAAAGTCCCTAACCGCATTGGCCGAGAGCTTCTTATCCTTGAAGAATTTAAAACCCTCAATAGGGATTTTAGTGATAGTTGCAATCACCTCCTTCGTTATCCGGAAGTAGATACCATTCACCTTCATCCTGTCATCCTTCCAAGACCCCACCATACTTTTGGTCACCTCTTGATTGAATCCATGTAGCTTCATGATATAATTTGTAACCCCACCCTCTTCAAGCTTTTCCCACACTTTCAGCCTACTTCTCCATTTCTCAAAATCTCCCACCGGCTCCTTTCTACATCTCTCGCCTACCATTTTCACGCACTGCACACCCACTTTACTCATGTGCTCTTCACTTTGTGATAGAAATGGACCTCTGAGAGTAAGCAAAGAATAGAGAAAAATAACCCTGTTGTTACCCCAGAAGCGATTGTGAAAAATAACCCACAAAGCATGTCGATTAATCAATAATGGATTATTGCATTTATGATTTCCCATGCTTCTATTATGAAAAGTACCCTTATTTCTTAACACCTTCATGTTCATAATTAAAGCTTTATTTTCTTCGTACTTCCTTGGATTTTATCCAAGTCGATCAAAATTTTAATGTTTGCCGACAAACAAGTTCTGGGAAGCCAAGTCATTTTTTGGTCTGTGTCAACCCCTATATTCACAAACCTATCAGCAACTGAGTTTGCTTCCTAGAAAATATGAGTGATGTGGACTCTATTAAATTTGGCGAGGGTCACTCGAGTCACATCAATAAGATTTGCAATCATCCATGATGGATGTGAGTTGCCATTAATGCACTTTATAATGTTATTTGAGTCCCCTTCGAGCCATAAATTGGTAACCCCAATTTCAAAAGCTAGTTTTACTACATAGCATGCGGCATTGGCTTTCGCAAAATGATTTTTTTGGAATCTGAATAGGAGAGAAAAATTCACAATAGTATCTCCATTTTCATTCCTTATCACACCTCCACTACCTAAGGATCCAGGGTTGCCCTTGGAGGCTCCGTCAAAGTTGGCTTTGTGCCAGCCTTTAGAGGGGAGGAGTCACTTGGCTTCCTATCTTTTCCTTGCTCTGTCTTTTTCCTTCTCCTTTTTCCTGCCTCCTATCTCAAAATCTCCCCGCTTCCTCACAAAAAATTTTTCCTTTATGTTATTGAAGATCTTCCTCCCAACAACTAAAGCCAGCTCCTCCCTATCTCTGAAAATATGATTGTTTCTCTCCTTCCATATACTCCAACAAAAATGGGGCAAGATCCAGGAGCTAATTTCCAACAAGGCAGACTCATTGAACATGCCATGCCATTAGCAGAAGAAGTCCAGAAGGTTAGAAGGAAAGCACTAGCTATGGCCTAAGTCCTAGGTGAGGAAGCCCCAAACTATCCTAAAGTAAGAATAGTGAACGAACATATGGTTACCTATCTCTGACTCTTCTTTACACAAAACACATCTGTTGGGCATGATGTGACCTCTTTTGATGAGATTTTCCTAGGTGAGAGTTTTTTCTTGAAGAGCCAACCAAAAAAACATGTTGACTTTTGGCGTGAGGTTAGGGAACCAAGCCCTTGACCAAGGGGGAGACTCTTTTAAGCTCCATAAAGTAGAGTACCCAGAGGCAACCGAATAGAGCCCATTGGCATTATCCCTCCAAACTAGTTCATCCTTATTATTGCTAAGGGATAAGGAATAAAACATGATCATGATTGGTTTGAGGTCCTCTAAGATAATGGAAAGGTCCTTCCACCCTATTCGGTCCTATAATTGCTAACTTTGTGCCCATAAAGGTTGATGCAATCATTAGCCCATAATCCATAGCTGGGGTTGTTCATAAGGGGGCCCTGAGAAAGCCAATAGTCAGACCAACACAAAATGTTCTCCCCATTACCCAGCTTCTAGGAGACTTTTGAGTTAGCCAAGTCCCTGGCTTTTAAGAAACCATTCCAAACAACATAGCCTCTTGGGATATCCTCACTAAATAGGGTGAACTGAATAGAGGGCCTTTTTATATACTTATTTACCATAGTGTCTCTCCATTCCCCCATGCTACTAAAGATGCACCAGATTTGCTTTGCCAGGAGGGCCTTATTTAGGTGAGTGAGCTTCCTAATTCCTAGACCTCCTTTCTTCTTAGGGAGGCAAACTTTGTCCCATGCAAAAAGGGGGTACCTTTTATTCCTTTCAGTTCTCGTCGATAAAAAATCCCTTTGGATTTTCTCCATCCTCTCAGCATATTTCACTAGTATGGTGAAAAGGCTCAAAGCATATATCGGCAAGTTTTGGAGGATGGATTTAACTAGTTGCCATTTTCTAGCTTGGTTAAGAATGGCTCCTTTCCAGCTAGCTAGCTTCTTACTGAACCTATCCATGATGCCATTCTAGAAGAAGTCAAATGGGGTCATTCCCAAGGGGAGACCAAGGTAGGTAGAAGGAAGCTTCCCCACCTGACACCCCAGGATTCTGGAGATTCTCTTCTATCTTTCCTTCGAAGTATTGATAAAGAAAATAGAGCTTTTGTCCCAATTGATTATTTTCCCCGACCCTCTAGAATAGGTGTCCAAAGTGTCTTTCATAGCCTTTTCCTCCTTGACCAAGGCCTCTCCACCTATAATAGTGTCATCAACTAATTGTTGATGCGTAAAGGGGGTGCATTTGGAAGAAGGTTTAAAACCTTTGATCCTCCCTTCTTTCTTTTTCTTCTCCATGAGTCTGCCAATGCATTCCACCAGGATAATAAAGAGGATAGGTGATAAAGGATCCCCTTGACATAGGCCTCTAGTAGGTTTGAAGAAATCAGAGGGCGATCGATTCACTAAAATAGCTAGAGAGGGGGTGGTGACTAGCTAGGAGATTAGCTTACACGATTTGACATCAAAGCCAAAAGCCTTCAACACCAATTCCAAAAAAGACCAATCCACCCAATCATAAGCTTTGGACATGTCTAGTTTGAGTAACATCCCTTCTCTCTTTCCAGCTTCCATAGAGTGGATCATTTCATGCACCATAATAATCAAATCTAAAATCTATCTGCTCGGGACAAAACTAGATTGTTGCTAAGAAATAATCAGGGGGAGAAGCTTATGTAGCCTCGAAGTGAGCACCTTCGAGATGATCTTATAAAATGAGTTGCATAAACTGATGGGTTTGAACTTATCTAGAGTGTCAGCTCCTAGTACTTTGGGAATAAGAACTAAGAATGTAGATTTAATTTCCTTCAGAATACTTCTAGCTCCAAAGAATTCCTGAACTGCCTTTACGACATCCTTCATAATGACGGGCCAATACATTTGGAAAAAGAAGGTGGGAAAACTATTAGGTCTAGGCAATTTATCTGTCAAAAGAGAAAAAAGAGCTTCTCTTACTTCAGAAACAAAAGGAATGACCCAAAGTAGATTATTATGGTGCGGTTGGAGGATCTGAGGGATACAAGAAACAATGTCATCCTGGTCCACTTTAGAGAGCAAAGGATCCCAAGACAATAGTGAGGAGAAAAAAGAAACAGCTTCATTTGATATATCTTCTTCCTTAGTCAACACACCCTGGTTTTTCTTCAAGCCAAAAATCTTGTTATTTTCTCTATGCTTAAGAGTGGATAAATGGAAGAACTCTGTGTTTTGGTCTCCTTCCTTGAGCTAGTTGATTCTAGATCTTTACCTCTAGAACTTTTCCTCTTTGCTAATGATGTCATGTAAATTAGACAAGATGGATAGCTCTTCTTCCCTCTTTGAGGCATCATACCCATTTTCTTGAATGGAGGCTTGGATAGAAGAGAGATTTGCAGAGAGATCCTCTTTAAGAGAGAATAAATGACTGAAATCTGACTTATTCCAAGCTTTTACCATCCTTTTAACATTACTGAGTTTTTTAGCCACCCTAAACATTGCAGTGCCTTCCACATCTATGCTTCACCAGACCTTAATTCTTTCTAAAAGGTCAAGGTGGGAAGTCCACATTTTTTCAAAATGGAAGGGAGGAGGTCTAAAGGTATCAAAAGGAACAATCAAGAGGGAGATAAGGGAGTGATCAGACCCCACTCTAGGCAAAAGAGATAACTTTCAAGAGAAAGACTGTAGCCAATTAGGAGAAATGAGAGCTATATCTAGTCTAACCTGAATACAATCCTTGCCTATGCGTTTATTGGACCAAGTGAAGTCACCTCCCATTAGGTCTAGATCCAGAAAAGTTAATCCACTGATGAAGTTAGAAAGGTCATGCTTGCTATCCTAGTCCTGAGGCAAACCACCCTTCTTCTCCTTGTCCAGAAGAGGGGTATTAAAGTCTCCCATAATGATTCCTTTCTTCATGTTACTATTCTAAACCAGCCCTTCTGCTCTAGACCAGTAGGACTTTCTATCTCTCTTGTTATTGGGAGCATAAATATTGAGCAAAAACCAAAATTCATTGGACTGGATATGGAACACTTTACAAAAAAGAATGTTACCTTCATTGAAGATTGATTCCACCCTAAAAATTTTTGTCTTGAATAATGTCAACAGACCCCTAGAGGCTCCATTAGAGTTCGAAGCCTCCCCACTCATCAGGGTACTGAACTTGATATTTCTCAAAGAATCCTTTTTCATTTTTGTTTCTTGGATCATCAAAATGTCAGGTCTCTGGTCTCTAATCAGATTCCTTATAATTTCATGTTTATGGGCACCATTTAGGCCCCTAATATTCCATGAGATGATCTTCATTTTTTTTTCTTAGAAAAATCCTTCAGAGTGCTTTGGCACCTATTCACCAAGCATCTTTTGGTCTCCTCCTCTCTAGACTCCCTCTCTAATTTTCTACCTACTTTGGTAGTAGAGCCCACATTTGGTTTGTAGCTGCTCCTGGTTGCCATAGGAGAAGCCTTAGACAGATCTCTAGTTTGATTCTTCCTGGGTGTTTCTCCCTTCTTTTCAAACTTCAAGGATCTAGAAGCCTTGTTACCATTCTTTGGGGTGCTAAGAAGATCTACCCTTTGGTCCAGATCTTTCAACAAGTCCTCCTTTTTTTTTGTTCTAGTCACTGCTTCTCTGGTGGAAACCAAATTTTTCTCTGGGTCTTAAAAGATGATAATTTCCTTATTTTCTTTTTCCTTTACCTCCTCTGTGGAACCTAGTTTTGGCTCTTCCTCTCTAGGGAAATTGTCCATTCCAGACTCTTGAAAACCTTTCTGTGAGGAAACCTTACCTTCCTCTTCTCCAGGCATGAGGGTCCTTTCCTTGACCTGCTCATCCTCAATCTGTTGGGAGGCATTTAAAGGTAAAGAGGAACTCAGTCCTGACTTGACTGACTCCCCTTCTTTTCTTGTCCTACCCTGAGGCTCTAGGTCTATAGATAAAGGCCCTTCTGGCCTTGTTTAGTGGTCTTCTTTTTCCAAACTTTCTTCACCCTCATTTGAGAAGAAGAAGGAGGATTCTTCTTCTTAGCAGTCTTAGCTTTTGGGCATTGAAAAGCCTTGTGATCTATTTTTAGACAGTGAAAACACCCAAAAGGGACACTCTCATAGTCCAACTGTTGGATGTGAGTGCCAAGTTTGGACTGAAAACATACCACTTCAGGCATATCATCCCCTTCGCTTACACCTACATAGATCCTCACATAAGTCAATCTACTCTTAGAAGCTATAATAGGGTTGATAGAGAGAAGCTCTCCGAAAGAGCTAGCCACTCCCTTAAAGACATCCTCATTTCAGAACTCTAATGGTAGCTTAGGGAGTCTGACCCATACTGGAGCTTGTTGAAGGAATGATTCAATTAAGTCCAGTTTAGACAACCATTTTTGAAGCACCAGGGTGGCCCTCCCAAAGCTCTAGGGTCTTTCACATAGAATGTTAACCATGTCCTCTTAACAGGTGAACTCAAAAGAGAGAAAACCCTTAGCCATTGTAGTGACACTAACCTAACCTTTCAAGCTCCATTTTTTCAAAGTGTAGGCCCAAACCACCTCAATATTTGGTCTCAGGCCAGTAAATTTCTCGATGAGTGTTGAGGCCATAGAGGCAATGTCGTGGTCAACAATCTCGTCTAGAATAGAAATCATGCAAGAACCCTTTTCTAGACCTAACACAACCTTAACAGGGGAAAAGAGGACTTACCAGATGGCTTGACACCAAAGAGTGAGGCCCATTTCTTTGGGAGATTCCCTAGTATGTCCTCACGTGGGTCCCCATTTCTTGACTCCTCTCCACTGCCTGCCTGGTGAATGAGATTCGCCTCCCTATGACTTCCCACCCATCTCTAGATTTGAAATTTGAACATGCGCTCTAATATTGCTTAATATAATAACTTTGAAAGAGTTATGGAAGGATACTTTGAAGATTTTAAGTAGAAGATGAAGAGTAGGTCAAGGATTCCTAAATCCTTGGTTGACAAGTGTTATGATGATACTTGTTTCCTAGTTTACACTGATAGAACATGAGTTTAGGTAGTTATACCTAGAATTCCATGGTTGAGAAAATTGACATGTGATATTAACATTCATGAAGCTACTATAGAAATTGTTGCATTATTGGATGAGTCAATTAATAAAGATGTCAAACCATTCGGCGAATATGAGCTTGTTAAAGTGAAAATCACTATATAGATTAATGATCCCAAGATAGAGAAGAAAAGAAAAGGCATGATAGAAAATTTGGAGAGAATGTTTGGAGAATGAGCAGAAAAAGAACTACCATTGCATATTAGTGAGGGAAAAGATGAAGATATGTCAACTGATGAAGAGGAAGGAAATGAATAAGAAGAAGTGGAAGGAAAAGGTAAGAAAATAGTGTTTATTGAGCCATGGGATAGAAAAAGTACAAATAAGGTCAAAAAGCTTGTTCCTATGACACAAATAGTTACATGACAAAGGACACTAGCATCTACTACACCAATGGTTGAACCTAAGAAAGGAGGTGAAAAATTTACTAAGCTATCTCAAGGCCAGAAGTTAGCAAAGAAGAAATCTATCATAGAAGAGGTCGAGTTGAGAAACCCTACAAAGAAGCAGAGGAGAAAATTTATTATACCAAAAGATGACGAAGATGATGAAGAAAGCATTAAGTTAGATGACACTAGTCAATTTAGAATTATAGTGCATAAGCCACCGCAGACTATTGATGAATTCTATGAAAATATCAGGGAGAGTATAGCTATGGTAGGATTCAAATTTATTAAGTATGATAATTTGGATATAGAAAATAAGGCAAAGATTGAAAAGGATGTTTTGGATATGATGGAAAATTTCAAGTATACTCATTAGAACTGGGTAACTTGGTACCTAATGAGTTGTATAGAAATATTGATGAAAGGTGGTAGTATGCATCGAAGATTAAAAGCTAGATCAAAAAAGGAATTGTTGTGCCAAAACTAAGTAGGAAGCAAATTTCCAAATCCATGAGTATAATAGAAAATTTATTCCTAAGAGAGTAGAATTTTTCATTTTGAAAATCAAAATTATGAATGTAGTAGAAGAAAGTATAATCATTTGGAAGATGATTTATGGACTAATGGTTGATGAAAAAAATAAGGATGAAGATGAGCAAGTTAATCCTAAAAAGGTAGAGTTGGATAACACATAGGACATTTATGATGATCCAACAGATATGGTTCAACAAAGTGAAGGACCAACTAATACAGTTGTAATTATAATTAAGGATGAGCAAGAGGTTAGCCCAGCAAAGGATGTGTCAAATGAAGAAAATGTCTTGGCTACACCAAAAACTAAGATTATGCTATCCGAGTCAGAAAAGGAGGAAGCTCCACCATCAAAGTTAGCACATGAGATTTTGTTTAATCTTAACATTGTGATAGAACAAGTAAAATATTATCAAAAGATTAATGCATAGATGAGGTCACAAAAAGTAGATTTAGTACTTATTATCTCTACTATTCATATTGTTTCGCTTAGTCCATATTTTATTCAAGGTTATGGAAATGTGAGTCAAGCCAAGAAATAGAGTCTGCCAACTAATGAAGGAGATAACACCAAAATGAAAGATCATAAGGATGATTCCAAAAAAGTCAATGATAATGTAAATACAGAGGGTGATAAATTTGAAAAGAGTAAATATGACACAATAGATTAGTCTAGTAATAAAGATAGACCACATGCCTCAAGACCTCTACATGAGGGAGAAAAGGAGAATGGATAGAAGAATTCAACTAGTGAACTTAAAATTAATGATGAAAAGGACAAGAAGAATGAACCAATATAAAAGGATAGTAATCCTAGGGAGAAAAATTCAAATATATATCTTCAAAGGGGGAAGGAGACATGCAATTAGATACAAAGGTCAAGTCTAGATTTTCCTATAAAAGAACAAAAAATAGTGTCAAATTCCAACACTCTAGATTCCAAGGCAAGAAAGTGAAGAGAAATATGAAGTAGTCTCCATAAATAATTAAAATATTTATCAACCTTAAACAATCTTATCCATTCAACCAAAGTAAACAACAACCATAACAAGAAGTACATAGACAATTACACTAGATATGTTAACTAGGAAAACCCTTGATCAGAGGGAAAACCCCAGTGGGAATGATGCCCACAAGATGATGTACTACTATGAATATTCCTTTTTATAGGATGGACCTTGTTAGGAGTCTATTACAACATTTAGTACATATGAGTCCTTGTTTGGAGACTTTTAATCCTTGTTAGAAGATTCCAACCCCATTTGGAGCTATAGAAGACAGAAGGACCCACTGTCCAAATAGCTTCTGGGGCAAGACCACTAAACTCATTGTCCAACTAATCTCTCAACTATTCCTTGTTGAATAATTGGTTTACTATACTTAAACTTCTTTCCTCTATCCTATCAATCAGACCAATCATTGTCAGACATTGTAGACCAAGTCACAAACCTCAAATCCAAGTATCAAAATTTGGATCACACAATAAAACCTCGGCAATGAAGTTTCTTTCACTTCTGCTCTACTTTGCTTATCTTTGCATTCCACTCTTTGTGTTGCTTCCCATAATTTTCATTTATCTATTCATGATAAAGTGAAATATCCTTTCTTTATACCAAATCCATAGAACAATTTCCTAAGTCGACTACTACACCTTCTCAATTACTTATTATAGGACCACATTAAGAACACATTACACTTAGTGATAACATTAATCTTTTTCCTTGCAACTTGAATAACTTTATGTACACATAACATTATGACAAGCAAGCTTAGCCACATCATCACCAACATGTCTTCTTCACATCTTTAACTTTAGCTTCTCAAAATAAAAAATATGCTAAGAGATATAACAAGTTTACCAAAACATGCCTCTGTAAACTCTATCTCAAAACAATCTTCACTAAAACTTGCATAACTTCTTCCAGACTTAATATCTTATGTTTCCAAGGTTAGCCGTGTATACTAGACACATAGTATAATCTCTTTTTAACCTCATTACTGAAAGTACCCAATGATCTATCCATACCAACTTGATCTTTACCATTGTTCTTCTATCAAATACCACAGAAAACTGCTATGTTGACATCAATGACAAACACAGTCATGAATGTAACATATCATCAATGATAATGATCTAATCATGTTTGTACAATACTCCCCCATAGGAATATCATCAACATTCATGCTTCCAATAGAAAAAACATCAAAAAATATAGGTATTATATGATATCAAGGATATATTTCTTGGCACTGACATTGTTGTTGTAGATAACTTAGATGAAAAGGCCTGCATCCTTGAAAAACTAATCAAGATAGTTGAGAAGATTAATCACCTTGATGTAGATACTCAAGAAAAATTCATGCAGAGTATTGGAGAAATTTACAATTGAAATTGCACTTAAGATGGTTGAACTCCCCACTCTTGTTACTGGGTTGGAGTAGTTAGTGAATAATCCAAATACATTATTTTTCAAATTATGTAATGTCTAAGGATTTACAAAATAAATCAAGGAGAAGATGGACAACATTGGTGTAGATCTACAAAAGTGTGGTCAAGATCTGAACATGGATCCAAGCTCTACTTCAATATATTTTTCTAAGATTAGATTTTTGCAGGGGAAGAAAACTAAGTTATTGCATGATGAGTGCAACATCAAGTCAGAGTTCACCTCTACAAAAAAAAATTATTATCTCATTTGGAGGTGATGAAAAGGTACTTACAAGCTACCAAGGACCTCATACAAAGTCAACAATTATCTGTAGTAGACAATATGGTAGATCTAGTTGCCTGAATAAAGATAGAGAGACAATTTCTTAACACACTCAAGGGAAATTGGGATAAAATAATGACTATTGTTATAAGGTTACACCACCCATTTTTTAATGAATTTGGTATACCCCCAATCCATAATTGAATGTCACTACTTGGCATAAGTGACAAAAACAAGGGGGAAATGTATGGAGATTTTGAAATGGGGAAATTAGGCTACAACAAAACCAAAATTTTATAACTAAAATACAAGGGGAATTGTATTAGAGTAATCTAAGGAGATAGAGTTTGTTGATCTGATACTGAACAAAAAAAAAATGGAAAAGATTTTAAAAATACAAATTAGAACATACTACATGATGACTGAGCTACAGGTATGAATTACACCCTAAGGGAAGTAAATGTTTTAAAGATTTTTTTATGTCATATTTTGAGCATGATAAGTGTTTTTGCCACTAATGCCAAAGGGGGAGGTTATTGACCATCAAAAAAATCTTAGTATTGTTGATTAGTGCAAAATACATAGTCATTTACAAGGAAGAGTTGATCAATAAACACTGTCACCAAGCCATAATGAAGGTCAAGTTGTAAAGAGAACAACTACACAAGTTCAATTTGTGTTCAGCATCATATACTCGTCGAGCATTCAATGGTTGTTGAGCTATTCAGAGGGAAATACATCATATAAGTTGAGTGTTATATGAGTTGAGCAATACAGAGATAAAATAATTTAAGATGAGTGAAGTCTATGTTGAGGATTAGTAGGAAGAACCAAGCACAATTGAGCATCAGACACAATATGTGCTAAGTTATACAATTTGTGTATATGAGTTTGGAATGACACAAAATCTTATGTAAACCTTTTTTCCAAGCATGAAACATGTTTCTATAATTGAGGTGAAGAACAAGGAGGCAATTATGCCTTTAATTTTGCATCTTTAATCCCTATGTAGTATGAACAACCAATCAAAAAAATAGAAAGGTTAAGAGGCAAAAAGGAAGAATGTGAATCGTTCATTGTGATCTAGAAACTTCTTAAGATGACTATTTAAGGAGGGTTTCATGACTAAATTATGAAAGGCTGTGTGCGAGCAAGTTGAAGGAATTTGAAGGAGAATTAGTGAGCTATGCAGGAGTAAGGCGATCGAGTAGTGTAGTGATGAGATATTGTAGATAGTAAGGTGATTGAGCAGTGTATGAGGAGATATTGCAAACCAATCACATTGAGGTGATTACTTATTGGAAAGAG